>ML803410.1:0-12470 GCA_009831015.1 Picea engelmannii
TGCATGGTTGATGCACTTGTTTATGGTACAGGTTGATTATAGGTTGATGCATGGTTCATATTTATTGGTACATGTTTACAGCGGTATATCTCACAGTGATAGTGTGACAGTGGTTCCATCATTCTACTTCTACTTCAGGGTGGCAGGACGGGGCAAGGACAGGTGGTTGTAGCCACCTTCCAGTTGTATCCTCCTTCTAGTTGTAGCCAGAGAATTGGGGAGTTGGAGCTTCCCTCAGGTTGTAGCCTGAGAAACTAGGGGGTTGGAGCCTCCTTCCAGTTGCAGATGGAAAACAAAGGAAGTTGGTGCTTCCAATGAATGTAATTCTTCAAGACATATAAGAAAAAACATTCTGTGGTTTTCTCCCGATTTGGGTTTCCACGTAAAACACTGGTGTATTGTGTATGCGTATGATTGTTCATTTCTTCATTGCTTATTTACTCCGTAGTTATTGGATAATAATGCTTCATTGATATAACACTTGGATTATATGGTTAAAAGGGACTAAATTGCTCTATTACTGATTCACCCCCCCCTCTCAGTAATCCAACATTAACATCTTGATTGCGTTTTTTATACCACTTGTGCCTTTACCATCATTGCGTCTAGATCTGGAATCGTTCCTACTACTGAAACTGTCCCTTATAGGTGTCCAATCCCCTTTCGTTTTTTCCCATTTCGTTTTCTCTGAAATATCACTGCAAGTTCACCCATATCATTGTGAGTATCACTGAGAATCTACCCGCGAGTTTCCATTGTTGACACCTGCATTTTTATTTGTGGTAGAGAATCCCCATGATTGAATAGACAATGTTGGGGGTTATGTGACTGTTTTTATGAGTTCGTTTTTGTATGGATGCACATTGTTTAGTTGTGATTGTTACAACAAGTTCACACGATTACTTGACAATGATTTTAAAGTTTTTCACAATAGCGATTCTCACTGTGTGTTATAGCGATTCTCGTTTTGTCTTATACAGTTCCATCCTTGTATTTATCAACATTTTAATCTTGATATGTATCCATAAACTAGTTAATACAGTGGACCCTTTTTATAGCGAATGATTACACCTCCTTCACCCAGTTTTAGACAACGTTTAGTATTGATTCAGCTTGGTATTGATGAGTCTGGTAGCGAGTTTATTTATACACATAATTAGCTATACTACGAACTATCTCTACAAAGTTATCTACATAGAAAAATTAATTGTCCAGCTAAGGTAGTAACAATTGCAGTGTATAGATCTGACAGCTAAGTTAATAAATTTGTGTTTAATCCGTCTCTATGCTTTTTAATATTAATAATTGTGGTGTGTATATTGACAATGAGTTTAATAATAATTATGTTTAAGCAATTTCAATCTATCCCTGCACTTAAACCACTCATAATTTAAACTCAACGATTCACAACTGTTAGACATCTATTCTTCATTCTGACGACAATTTAATGTTGATAGTGATTTACTGATTGGTTGCATTTTATAGACAACCTGTAATATGGGAAGTGTTAGTCTTAGTTGTAATTGTATAATTTACACAGTAAATTTTAGACAACATTAATATATTTGATATTTTCTTTACACAATGATAGCCTACCTTTGACGACAAATGAATGGTTGATAATGTTTTTATATAGATACAATAACTCCTTTATTGAGACAGTGATTATAGTGTTTTTCCTTGTCTTTTCTTTTATTGTCAAGATGCGAATTTTGTGCCAGCGGCTTACATGCCAGCGATCTACTGGAATGATAAGTCACAACAATTACTTGTAATAGATTTATTGTTATGTGAATAACTTGGTGTTCAGTTGCACTAAAATTATTTTCTTCGGTGTATAGTCCAAGTCTTAAAATATAGCAACTTCATAATATAGCCTTCTAGTTTCAGTTTTAAAGGGAAACGATTTTTACTTATCTAACATTGGGAAGTGGAATATAGTTGTGATGAACTATTGTTTAATAATAATCATTTAATATGTATAGAATGATTTTGTTGCGCAAGGAATTTATTGTTTGTATGAAAGTCATAGTCGTCTTGTTGATTTTTCGATTGGGTGCTAGGGTTAGTCGTCAGGGGTTAGATAGTTCACTTAAATATCCTAGCGAATTGAATTTAGCTTGTGTTGAGGGTCCAGTTATGTTGTTGCACACGGTTGTTGTCGCACCTATCACCTGGAAACGACATGATTCTTGATGAGGGGATTATTGCACGGCCTAATGGATAGAGGGGAATGATAACTTGGTCAGAGTTTGTGCTACCCATTGTGGGCGTTTGTTCGTTGTAGTTGTTGGTGGTGCTTGGGTTGTAATGACTTTAGGCATTTTTTTTGCACACCATAGAGGTTATAGTTACTAACCGTTGAGGCCGTTGTGTCGGTATTTTGGATTTTTTTCCTTAGCTTGTAGGCGTTGTCGTGTTGTGTGTCGGGCGGGTAGTCGTTTCTATCTGTTGATTTACGCATGTTTCACCCAGTTTCTCTTGTGCTAGTGCATGGAGTCATAGTTGTTTGTTGTCTGATCTGCTTGCTTGTGTTCGTCATCAGGTTGTGTGGTTCAACTATTGTCGTCGTTGCCTTCCTGCCTAAAAAAACAAAAAAATAAAAATTGCAATTTCTACTTCGCTTGTAGTTGTAACAATTGGGGTTGTTACATTGAGAAGATGAACATTTCCTTTGGAGGAACCTAGAAAACATGAGAATATGACATGGAATCCCCTTGCACCTGAACGTTGGACTTTGGAGGCCTAGGGAGTCACACCCTATCCCTTGATGTCACCTTTAATGTTGGGGTTATGATGGGGTTTTCATGGTTCAGAGATGATGTGGTGTAATTGGAAGGAAAGAAGACCCATGACATGCACTGTAGCACATGATGACATGACACATGGCCTTTGGAGGCCAAATGATCTTCACCTAGAGTCTTGATGTCTCATTTTGAGGCCTTGTGTCACCCATCTAGGGCATGGCGTCACCCTTTAGGGGTTTTAATTTAATGTTGTTTTCATATTTGCAAAATGAAATTAGGGGGTCACCCCCCTTTAATTTTGTTGTTGACAAATTAAAGTGGAAAAATTGGTTTTAGATGACCTCATATAAGTAGAGCTCGTCTCACTTTCATTTTGAACAAATCACTTGAGAATTACATATTACACTCTTGAAATTCGCTCCAACTTGTCTCTTGTGCTTTTGGATGCTTCTCTTGTCTATTGGTTGAAGGAACACTAACGACTTCTCTTGATGCTTGTTTCTTGGCAATTATGGTGGAATTATTTTTATAAGTAAAGGTTTTTCATGATATATCTTGGATTAGGTAAGAAATTTTTGTAGTTATATGTTTTTCTTCTTGATCTCAAGGTTATTTTTTCAAAACCCTTGGAGGAGTATAAGGGAATACACCCTACATCAAGATATATATTTGTTGTCATTGAAAAGGCTATCTTCAAAGGTTGCTACAAGGAGTAAAAGGGATTACACCCTTGTAGATTTACCTTGCTAAGGTTTGTTTACTCTAGGAAGTAAAAGGGCTTACACCCCTAGAGGAGTAATAAACCTTAGCTCATAAACAAGAGACCCCATTACCCAATATATAACACACTAATCTTTTGCATTGGAGATTGAATGATATGAATTGGTAAACATGATATCAAGGAGATTGAATTGTTCAATTTTGGAATTTGATTCTACATGCTTTAAGTTTTATTGTGCCCTAAGGGCATCTTGTTTTTCCAAGTGATCTATTTGTTGTAATATACATTTATCTATAACCAATAGGGATACATCAAACTCATTCTCTTATCACTCTTTACTCACTTTTCTACCGTTGATATTCACGGATTATAAATGATTGTTTGGGTGGTTTACTTGCTGATTTTAGTGGCTAGAATTTTCTGTTGTAGAAAAAAATTTCTACAGCCATAAGGCTGTTACAAAATCTTGTTGATAACATTTATTAAAATCCCTCTTTTTCTATCAAAGTCTTGGTTTAACTATTGGAAAATTGTCTGATGATTGCTAGCTTTATTTCCAACATCATACACTTGATTTTGATGGTTAATTTTGGCAGTTGTCATAACTTATTTATTGCATACACACACACACACACACACACACACACACACACACACACACACACACACACACACACACACTGCTGCAATTTTGGGACAGCAAGGTTTTTTTTTTTATTCCCCCATGGTTTTGAGGCTTTAATCACTATATATTGGCTTGTTCTGGGCAGGTCTAACGTTGTTTTGCAGGTACACTACCTTGGAAACCATTTACCACCTCATAAGAATCTTTCCCAATCCTCTTTCCCATCTTTGAACTTGACCTATAGGGGCACTCTCTGATCACTTTCCATCTTCCATCGCAATCCCCCTAGGGTCTCCAGAGAAGCCTCCCTTGTGTTGGATTTATCCTTCACTAAAATGAGGGGAACATCTATTGAGGTGACAGTGATAGTTGTTGCCAATTTTATCACACATTTGTGGCTTGGATTGGGCTTTTCCTAAACTACAAATTGTGCGATAACACAATCAAAAGACATTATTCCCAATAGTTGTAACCATTGGATCACTAATACCACATCAACACCACCCCGTATGGATTGTAATCATTGGATTGTCCAAAAAAAATCCCTCATAGTGAGCTTGATGTTATGACACTTCCTTGAAAAATTTGTGGTACCTCCATTTGCATCATTACATGAAGCTCCAGTGCTAGATATATAAAGCAATTGAGAAGTTTGGTCAATTCATAGTTAGTGAAATTATGGGTACTACCAAAGTCAATCAACGTTGTTCCTTCAAAAAAATTATCTTTCTATCTTGAGAGTTTAAGGTGTGCTAATCCTAGAAAAATCATGACAAGGTATTGTTGGAGTAGTCCCTTTTTTTGAGAGAGAGGGTTCCAATTCTTGCTCTTCTTCCTCTTCATAATCTAGGTAGAATAATTTATTATCACTACATTCATGCCTTTTATTGTACTTGTTGTCACAATTGAAACATATCCCTTTTTCGCTTCTATAATACATTTTCTAAGGTGCACTCAACATTATAAGTTGATTGAAGTTAGGAGTGGGAACCCTCTTTATAGGTGTTAGTTTATACCATTCTAGTAGCCATATTTTTACTTTCAACTTTTCTTTCCATACCAAAATAATTATCCAATAATTTACATTCCAAGAAATGTACCTCATGTTAAATTCTCTCCTTTAAGTTCCCATAAAGAGATCCAACAACTATCCTCTAGATTATTCTTCACTCTAAGATCAACTTTTGAAAGTGTTGAATGTGCTATGTAATTGGACCTCTTTTCCTAATATTTATCAATTGGATAAAAAAGGTGTTTCTCTTAATATCCCCATAATGTGCTATCAATTCATCCATAAAATTGACCAAGAGACAACATAGTCATTTTTACAATCACAAATCCATGGGTAGCACACAAATTTATCAAGTTCCAAGTACAAGGATACAATCATTACCTTTTGTAAATTTGGCACTTGGTGTAGACAAAATAATTGCTCCATCGGGAATATCCATGTTATTGGATCATTACCATCAATATTCTGCATATCAATCTTTGGAATGAAGTAGTTCCATGGTCCTAAGTTGAACCCATAATGATGTGGATCTTTGAGTGATGAATGATCAAGTGTTCAAGACTAAAACCTATCGTTCTTGAATTGTGTTTCAATTTTCTCCATATGTGATTGGGAATCAACCCTATTTTTATCCTTACCTCTTCTTAAGGAGGTAAACTAAGGGTACATAGGAACCTTAGCTCATTCAACACCCCACCCCCCCCCCTCACTTAATATATTTGAGATAATATTTGATGGCAATGTCTTTGAGGTCATTTTTGATATTTTATTTAAGATCCTTTTTCAAAGATTCATATTCTTTTTTATTTACCATATCTATGATATCAACCTTATTTGCCATTGTAGCTTCCATATTTTCCATTTTTTTTTCCATCTTGGAGATCCTAAATTCCACGTCTTCATTTTCTTATGGTGTCAATGATGAGCTCTTTGGAGGTTTAGGGATTGTACAATATTTTCCAACACCACTTGACATGTGAGACAAAAACAATATTTACCTATAATTATCCTCTTTTTTCTCTTTATCACATTTTTTTAATCACCCCAAACAAATCTTCTAATTAAAAGTTATGAAAGTTTCAAGTTAGCATACCTTTTAAATCCCTTATTTGGGGACTATCTTGTAGGGAAACCTTCAACCTATTACAAATTATCCAATTTTGGCACTATATTATTGAAATTTTACAAGATTTACTCTAATATGTTATATGTAGACTCCCACTAGTCTCATTCAATTTGGACCTTCCAACAATAAGTTATGCTTGCATTACCAGAACATGTTGTTTTTGTCCTATTTCATGAGAGAAAATTTGTATGAATTTCCATGTGACCAATACTTCACTTCCACATATAAAATTTGGACCCAAAACACCCTGATTTGTTGATCTATAAACTATTGTGGATATTCCAATGGAACAATTCATCAAAATAGATCTTGCAATATTATGAAATATTTTATTATTCAATTTGTTTCCTTAGATCCTAGATTTATTATTACTACATCAATGCTTAGATTTATGAAAATAATTGAAATACAAAAAATGATAGAACAAGAAAATGAATGCACCATCCACACAAATGAACATAATATGTAGCCTGAGAAACTTTATATGGGATAAAACTCAGTGAGAAAGTGAGGCCTATGCTCTTCTCTCTTTTCTTCAATTACGAAAATGCAAATACAAAGAAAAGGCGCACTCATGTTGGAGTTTACTTTGACACTGTGGAATGAATGGATGCTAAAAAATCTTCTTCCTCCTTTGTCGTGTTCTCAAATTCTACTCCTCGATGCTTTTCTCAACTATGGAACAAGTACACTGCTAAAATAATGGAACCCCCTCTCCTCCTAATGACCCAATATTTAACATAGTCTGATAGTCGTCTAGGGTTAGGTTTTTGCATGCCTCAACCCTCAATTAGTATTAGGCTTTTAGACCTTATAGAATATTATTTAAATTCCATAAGTGACTATCCCCCCTCGTGAGAAATGGGGAATGACATGGAATCCACCCAGTGCCATGGTGGTCAACAAGGTAGGTCAATTTATGGGAGGAATAACTTATGCATATGAACTTCGATTGAGGTCTCATTGTATAGAAAATCATTTAGGGGTTGTGAGCTATTCTCACAAATTTTGGACCCCAAAAGTGTCGTTTTGTGCCTCAAAATTCCTCTAGAATGTTCCAAACCCTAAATGTCCAAATTAGGTGTTGCCACTAAAATGGGCCTTGAAAGCCAATTCCTTCAATTTTTCCACCCAAAAAGTACCAAGATAGATGAATACTTATATAATGGTCAATTATGGATCATCTATATTCTTTATAATGCAACTAATGACACTTGATTTGGATATTTTTAGCTTTGTATATAATGTTTTTACTAAAAGTGCATGTTTGAGACTAATTTCAGGACTACCCCTAACTTCTAGGTCCTATAACTCCAAAAATATAGAAAATTAGATTCTAATTTTTTTACCCAAGCTACTTCAATGTATCTTCACTACACCCTACAAATTGAGCACACTAAAAATTCCTTCTAAAATTTTGGATAAAAGATGCTAAAATGACTTGTTTGAAGGAACCAAACCCAAGGGTTGTTCACTTTGATACCAAATGTTATGGACCAAACATCATGAATAGCATAAAAATAGAATAAATGATTAATTCCACACCTTGAGGAATATGGATTAGTGAATGAATAAGAAGACTCTTCAAGGGGGAAACCTCCTTTTACATATATCAAATTCACAAGATGATATGCTTACTAAAACTAGGTCTCCTTATTATATATAGGAGAGAAAGGGAACAATTACAATTAAAGGGCCTAGCCAACAAATGATGGAAAAGATACATATAACAATAGAAATGTAATATGCCATGACTTAGGGATTAAAATTTGCCTATATAAAGGATTCCCAATAGTGGGAGGAAAATTACCTCATGGGTATGTTTGGGGGTTTGAGGGGGTTGCAATAAGGGTTCAAAGTCCTTATTTTCCCAAGAGCCTTAGATCTTCACCAAACAGTAGGGATGTACCTAGGTAACTGAATTTGATCCCGTGATTGCATTAGATGAACTTGAAAATTACCCACCTTTTGTATCAACTTAAACATACTAATATGTTAATGAAATTAAGGAATTATCTTTTATTGATTTTGTTTTAAGAAAAATCCCTAGGGTGAAACCTAGGTTGGGATAAATATCCCAAAAAAATTGGTAATACATCATCATGCCACTGAGGTGGGTGATAATTCATGAATATATAAATTGAATCATTCCTAATTATACATGAGGGTGAGGTGACCAACCACTCATAGCATATAAATAACAAATCCTCCATTAGGTTTAGGGATCCCTACTAATCCGCACTGAAATATTGCCAAAATTCTAGCATACTAAGTAATTATGGTGTGACTAGTTTGGTGAAGGAAGTGTGAAGTCCATATTATACCATTTTCATTTGTAAGTTGGTTCAACTCCATATTATTATTTCTAATCTCCTTGATGGAGGTGATAGGCTTGATTATCAATGCTAGTTGATGAAGTTCCTATTGTTGTACATATCCTGCTTGTAGACTGTTGTTTTTTCACCTAGTTGTGATCCCACATAGCTCTGAGGTCTTAGGGAAACAATTTTTTCTTTGGTATGGTAGGGTGCAAACCTATTGGCCAAGTCATAGTTGGCAAGGATGAGAAGCCAAGTCATAGTTGGCAAGGATGAGAAATTGGAATTTCAACTTATCTATTATAACCATATCTTTACTCGAGTATAATCATGTTTATTAGTTCCTTTAATTGAGCATTTTCAAATTCTAATTTCTAAATGATAAATTAAATCACTAACAATTTTGTAGTTGTATCTCATGGTCCTTGGATGAAGTATGACTTGACAACATCAAAATGGAATACTAAACTAATTGTAGGTTGTAATAGATATATGAGAAAAAAAAACTATGGGAAAATTTAAATTCTTGTGGAGGAATTATAAACTTTAGGAACATAGTCTCATTTTCTTAGTATGTTAAAACAAATTATTATTTTTTCTATGGATTCTATTCTTGAATGGGAGAATTGGGTGTTGGAAATACTATGTAGAATTGTATGTTAGGGATCATGATTGTGCATCCAAGAAGGAGTGGGAGTGATCAACTCAAAAAGAAATTAATTGGAGTGACTTTTTATGGAAATTAGTGTCTTGAATTGGGTAAAAAATATTTCTTTCAATAGGTAAGTTCAGTTGGTTCTATACTAGGTTGTTGGGAGAACTTATTGTTAACTTCCCCACCTAGGTTCAATCCATGTAAGTAACCCGTTTGATCTTTGAATTGAGATATTGTGTCACTATCAAGGTACCAACAACCTCACTCTTGCCTTCAAGGTTAGAGAGAGGCCAAATTTCTTCCCATGGTAGTACCTAATGCCCAAAACTTTACCTTGGAAAAATATTAATTTGGTTATTTGATTTTCATTAGAGAAGATATTAGGTGAATGAATAAACCATTTTAGATCAGTAGATTTGTATTGTTTTGTTGCTTGTGTTAGTAACTTTTTGTTACTAAAAAATGCTTGTACAACCAAGCATAGGAAGATCTACTGAGACAATGATGGAATGGCTTTCCTAGTAAAGTTTTAGGTCAAGAATTATAAATCGATTTGCTTGGATTATTTATTCCCAATTATGTCAATGCATTATTTAGAAGTTTTGTGATATCTATATGAGTGGTACGGATGGACAAAAGCCCAACCAAGTTTTTCAGAGTGTTATTCTTCATAGTGTTTTTCCATAATGTTATAAGATATATGTAATAACCTTAATGCATTATTTTCATGGCTATGGAAATATGACTTGGCTAAAAAATAAAGTGTTGCTTGGGCTTTTTTCTGAACATGAATTTGGTGTGAGTAACTTGTTGGCATGGGTGGAATCACTACTATATTTGTGTGTAACTTCTGGTATTGGACCAATGTTAATGATTTTAGCCTGGGAGAATTGTTTTTAGGACATTGGAATATTTCAATCTATTGACTGATGACCTAACTAAGAAATTGATTGGGTGTCGATATATTGACACCCCATATTAATTCATTCCCAATCTTGGGTTAGTGTCAGTAGGAAAATGATTTGCAATAACTAAGTATTGACATGGTACATGCCATGTGGCACTATCCTTACGGATGTTGTTAGTGTGTCACATTCCATGTGGAACCTACATGATAGACAATGTTGACATGGCATGTGTCATATGATTAATGGATGGTATTGATGTGGCATGTGCCACATGGTAGCTTCTTATTTGGTCTTTATATCAAATTGATGTTGATAAAATGTGATGGCATTGATGTGGCTATGAAAGGACATCGAAATATTAACACTTGTAAGTTTCCTAGCTATACTTTTCATGTTGAGAAGTGCTTTTTAAATCACCTCAATGTCCGACATTAGTAGAGCATCATTAAACTAATATTTGTAGGACATTTCATATATTAGAAAAAAAAAAATGTGTTAATAGTGTAAGCCACAAACTCTCCAACAAAAACAAGTGCCAGTGCAGTGGCGATGTCCCTGCCGAGAGGTTTTTTTGGAATTTGATTTAGATGAAAGGGTAAAAATGGTGGAGCAGTTAACTATTGGATACAAAAGGAAGTAGGTCCTAGTCACCTTTCCTCATAACTTGTCGATGTATGAGTCATCATCCTCGAAGACTTGTGTGTCCTGCTCTATTGGTATGAACCTGGGTGGGCAAGTCTCAAATGGAAAGGTTAATAGTGGGTATGCCTCCTTTACAATGATTCTAGCTAGCCACTACCTATCCTAACTAGTTAGCTAATGTATTGTTGTTTAAATATTTGCAGGTGAGGTGATAGCATGTTTAAATATTTGTAGGTGAGGTGATAGCAGAGGGCACTCTATGAAGCCAAAAGTATATCCAATTCCAGCCAAGATTCCCTCCATTTTGTAAATTCTCCTTTGGTGGTTGTGTAGGGGGTTTATGTTTTTTTTTCATAATAGAACTTGGATGGATTCATTCATTTTTTCCTTCGTACTTCCTTCTTACAGGGATTATATTACATGGGATGATTCGATCGAGAACCGATTTCCAACTCAAATTCACCGTCTTCACATGTGCTTGGTAGCAGTAATTCATTGTCTTTAATTCTTAGTGCAACAAAATGACAATTCAACAAAAAAATCCAACACATAATCACAAAAATGACGTAGATATCAATTTGAGCTCATGGATCCATATGTGCATGGACCCATGCATCACGCCATTGGACATGAATTCATAAGTGGGACTGATAATGTCCAATTTTATTCACTTTTTACTATGGAAAAAATAATTTTGTAAATTTGTTAATATTAATTTTATATAAAAATTTGAAATGTAAATAATATTTTTATCATTATTTTTCATATTATATTGAATTTTTTTGAAATAAAACTCTTACAATATAATCAATAATTTGATATCTAATATCTTTATATTTAATATTGATTATTTAACAAATTTATTAATAGTTAAACTTTAATAAATCTCTTATGAAAGGACACGACTTCAAACATTTATAAGTGGGTCCCAATATGATATATATAGAGAGAGATTGGCGATCGGAGGAAAAATAAATTTGAAAGCTGATTTCAAACTACATGCTAAGAAATCAAGTGCTTGAAATGAACTCTTTGGCTTGCATTTTGACATTTTCCAAGTTACAGAATGCATTTTCAAAGGAATCAATCACTTTCAAATGGGAATTGATTATAAATTGGAAGTGGAATTAGAATGGTGGGAATTGATTATAAATTGGAAGTGGAATTACAATGGTTATTTATTTGAAGTATATATAAAAGAGTGGAATTAGAATGGTGGGAATTGATTATAAATTGAAAGTGGAATTATAATGGTGATTTATTTGAAGTATATATAAGAGAGTGAGTTAATAAATTGTTAAATTTATTTTTTAATGATTTTTTAAATAGAATAAATTTATACTATAATATTTTATATTATTTAAAATATGTTTAAAAACAAAATAAATAGTTAAAATTATGATCAATCCAAAATTAAAATTATGATTCCCAACAAATTTTTGGGGTTGGTGACACAATGGCTTCTAATAAATGTTTTAATCAAATTTGAATTTTGTTTACAAAACAGATGAGTTATAAAAGCATATTGAGTTTCATGAGCTTATAAAAGCATATTCAGTGTGAGAATGTGTTATAAATGCATGCACCGATATATTTGGATAAACAAGTGAGATAGCTGCAAAGGAGCAAGTCTCTGCCATATGTTGATGTTTAGACAACATTGGTAAGACATTCTCTAAAGATAATAATTAATAATATAATAATTATTGATTATAT
>ML803410.1:12609-25886 GCA_009831015.1 Picea engelmannii
TCAAGGGACACATCCTTTCATGGATGGTCACCTTATGTTCCCTATATATGAAACACTCATCATTGTAATAATATATCAAATATCAATCATATATAATATAAGGAAAACCAACATGGTATCAGAGCGGGATTGGGCTTGACTCTCTCACAGGAGGGCCCAGGTAAATGTAAAGGGAATGGAAATCTAACTTAGCTTACGTGATACTGGAGATACAAACGAACCATTACTGTAAACATCAGTAACTGTACATCACCTATGGTGAAAGTGTAGTTTCCATTTGGACTATTACAACAAGATCTAAGTTTAACTAGATGCATATATATGTATGGATATATAGTTCATTTGGCATCTATCCATTTAGTGGAAATCAAACTCAACTCGTTGGAGTTTGTTGTTTTAAAAGAATCAACGATTTGACTGATGCTAGGGACGATAACAACCCTTTGGATGAATACGGGCGCAACAACAACAGACGTGGATGGGTATCGACCTCGTAACCTTGTGAGAGTGGCAGCTAGCGCGAGGTTGAGAAAATCATTGTCAGATTGAGTGGTTGAGTTGCCTGCCTACATAGAGAAGGTAAAAGAAAGATGCCCATGCCTCCGAGAAAGAGAAAGAGGGCACGCCAAGGATTGGTTAGAGAGATTGTGTTGCATATCAAAATTGATTTGCTGCCCATGATTCTAGAAACGCGAGCCTGACATTGAATTGTTGGATGATGCTCGTGTTGAGAAACCCTAGACTTTTCTTCTTTATGTCTTTGGTCTTGGGTACTTGCTTCTTCTAGTGGTTGTGGTTGTGTGCACTGTAAAATCCTCGTTCCTGTAATGTTTGATCAAGGATTGAATGCTCGGTAAAGGACTGCGTGCTTTCAACAATTGATAAATCAAAGCAGATTTTGGATGTGAGCATGCACAAGTTTGTTGTCAAATCTTAGCAAAAGATCAACCGAATACTAGTTGTGAAGAAACCCTAGATGTTGGTAGAGATATGTGTGGACCTTCTATGGATGGTCATCATGCCTTGGATTCTGGTAAAGTCTAGAAACAAAAAAAAGGTTGGGGTTCTCCTGAATTTATACTTGACGTGTGCTCTATTTTTTTAACTCCATGACGTGTAGGCCTATCTCCGGAGGAGATTTATAACACAATATGCGACTTTTCATTGCATACGAAATTGTGGTCCAAGGAACCCAACGCTGGAGAAATTTTAGGAGGATCTGATTGCATGATCCATCCCTTGGTTGTCCATCCTAAGAGACAAACAGTGACTCGGGTCACAAATATAACGACGGACAATAATATGGTGAATGTACAACTAGATATGTCAAGTGTGAATGAACGAGGAGAAGAGTTAGCTGAAGAAAAAATGTAGAGCACTATAGCGAATTCACATAATCTAGATGATTGTATGAAAAGCAACAAACCCCGGTCTACTAGTCAATCAAAGGATTCATATATTTCAGTATGGAAATTAACTTTCCATTATGAGAAATCAATTGATCTGTAGTTTATGGTATCGGGCATTTTAGAATCCATTACAGAAGCAATAACCATGGTTGCGTTGATGCTTACATTGACTAGTTTATTGTACACAATCTTGTAGTAATTAACAACAAAGTGACATCATTAAATCCTTCTAAATTCTGGTCATAAAGATGAAATTACTGGAGTATAGTCATGACTATAGCGTGGGCATGATAAATCCTTGGAAAATTGGACTGTCGTTCAATTGACAACACTTACATGGGATGTAAATTCGTGGCATGTAGAGCTTAGCACAAAAGACAAAAATTGCACATGTCTAGTGAATGAGGGTTATAAATTTTCATTTCACCATCAAAGAGTGTGGTCAATCGTTCATATTGATTGGATTGTGACTAAGATAATGATGTCATGGAGTGACATCATTGGAAATGATGCTCAGAGATAGGTAGTCTCTACGAGCAATATACCTCCCAGGACAGGACCATGCCAAATAGAAGAGACATTTTCAGTAACCATGAATGCAAGATATGGTGATGGACCCTATGATAGAGGAAGATACAGTATGAGACTCAGAGAGATCGGTTATAGAAATATTGATACATGATTATGAGATGTTGAGGGAGCAAGCATGGGAGTAGTTTCAATGTATGTACAGGCACTCTGAGAGAGGAAGGCTTGTACTACATACAGAGGGAGTAGAGATTGAGTTACCTCCAGAGAAGGAGGAAGAGCTACCTTCAATGTTGGGAGAAGAGACAAAGGAGGAGACACCTCCAACTCCAGAGGTAGTAGTTATTGAGACACTCTCAGTTCCAGATAGTGCAGTTGCAGAGGAAGATATTGTAGAGAGAAAGTGGAAGAGTCAGTTCCACATAGAGCAGCCCCAGAGGAGGGAAATTGCTTACAGAGTAGAGAATTTACTCTCAGCTCCAATGTTTAGCAGTTATAGAATCCCAGAGGGAAATTCTACAGTGACTTCCAAATGGATCTATAAGATCAAACATACAGCTGACAGAATCATCTAGAAGCACAAAGTAAGATTTGTTGCTAGAGGATTCTCTCAGGTGGAGGGAATAGATTATGAGGAGACATTTTCTCATGTTGCTTGATACACTTATATCCAAACAATTATTTCCCTCGCAGCATCCATGGGTTGGAAACTACATCAGATGGATGTGACGATAGCCTTTCTCAAAGGAGAGATTGAGGAAGAAATATACATCGAGCAGCCAGATGGTTTCTTCATACATGATAAGGAGTCTCATGTGTATAGGTTGAAGAAGGCCATGTATGGACTCAAGCAGGCACCTAGAGCTTGGTATGTGAGGATTGATGGACACATGATAAGTTTGGGCTTCAACAAAAGTGTTGTTGATCCCAACCTGTACTACAAGACTGTTAATGGTGATTCCTTGTTTCTGGTCCTCTACATTGATGATTTATTCCTCATCGGTACAAGGAGCCTTATTATTAAATGCAAGTATGCGTTGGCCTCTAAGTTCAAGATGAAGGACCTTGGTATGATGCACTACTTCTTGGGACTAGAGGTGTGGCAGAGAACTGATGAGATCTTCTTGAGTCAGGGGAAGTACACAGTTGAGATATTCAAGAAGTTTGAGATACTGAACTTGAAGCCCGTGACTACACCAATATGACGATTCTGAAGAAACTAAGTGTGTCTTCTTTCGATTATGACGAAATTGATACGACTATATATACACAGTTGGTTGGATAACTGATGTATCTGGTTAACACCAGACCAAATAATTGCTATGCAGTGAGTGCACTTAGCCAGTTTATAAGTCAGCTGAGATATACACACTAGATTGTTGCGAAGCATGTGTTGAGATACTTGCAAGGCACAATTCGACATGGTTTGAGATATACTTCAAATATTGATATGATATGGCAGGAATATATTGACTCTGATTGGGTAGGGAGCGCAGTGAAAAGAAAGATCACCTTCAGGTGTTGCTTCACTTTGGTATCTTCCATGGTTTCTTGGTGTAGCAGGAAATGAACTTCTGTGGATTTGATCACAACAGAAGCAGAGTACATTTCATTAATTATGACAGTTCATGAAGCAGTGTGGCTTCACAAGATCCATGCCGATTTATTTGAACATGTGCTGGACTCCACCATTATTCATTATGATAACTAAAGCTGTGTGAAGATCTATGATAATCCAGTTCTTCATGACAAATCGAACCACCTTGAGATCAAGTACCATTTTATCCGAGACATGGTGCAGAGGAAGGAAGTATCGGTGAAGTACCTTCCTACAGATGAGCAGGTTGTTGATGTTCTTACCAAACCAGGATGAAGTTTAAGTATTTCTGTGACAGACTTGGTGTGGCAGAGAATGCCTCCCTCACTGAGAGGGAGTGTTGATGTTTACAGCTTCCTGAGACATTCTCCAGATAGCACTCCTCTGTGACTGAGTTGATTTGATCTGTGATGACACTCATCCGAGAAGGGATAAGTGTGGTTGGGCTTATAACCCAACGTCCCATGTGGAGAGCACATGAGGACATGTCAAGGGAGTTGACCCTTGACATCATACACTATGGGAGTTGACCCTAGTGTTTTTAGAGGGTGTAGCCTCTAGAAGTCCACATGGAGTGCCATGTGTGACAAACTTTCTCCAGATCGTACTCCTCTGTGAATTGAGTTGAGTTGATCTGTGAGGACACTTATTCAAGAAGGGATAAGTGGAACACTTATTCGAGAAGGAATAAGTGTAGTTGGGATTATAACCCAACATCCCATGTGGAGAGCACATGAGGACATGTCAAGGGAGTTGACCCTTGACATCATACACTATGAGAGTTGACCCTAGTGTTTCTAGAGGGTGTAGCCTCTAGAAGTCCACATGGAGTTCCATGTGTGACAAACTTTCTCTAGGCCGTACTCCTCTGTGAATTGAATTGAGTTGATCTGTAAGGACACTTATCTGAGAAGGGATAAGTGGAACACTTATTCGAGAAGGAATAAGCACATTTGGGCTTATAGCCCATCGTCCCATGTGGAGAGAACATGAGGACATGTCAAGGGAGTTGACCCTTGATGTCTCACACTATGGGGAGTTGACCCTAAGTATTCCAAGAGGGATTGGCCTCTAGAAGTCCACATGGGAGTGCCATGTGTGACAAATCTTTTACTACTATGGTGGTTTTGTATCACTGGTGGAAACTGCGTGTCTCTTGACAGTAGTTGTGTACTACTATGGAAAGATACCTCCCTAGCTAAGAGGGAGTGTTGATGTTTCAACATCGGGCATAACTTCTCCTACATTGTGCTGCAGACCAAGGGAGATAGGATACATTTATCACAAAGGTGCACTTGTGATAAATGGGCCCAGACGTAGTCCTTCCTTGATCATGAAAAGGAATAATATGGACTTGAGGTGCTTGAAGTGATTTCCATGTGGTAGTTAGCATCAAGTTGACATTCACTCATAGGTGTGTACCTATGGTGAAAGATCCTGGTGTAGTCTTTGTCCTAGTCATGGTGAATTAACAAGGACTGATAAAAACACAAGATGTTATATGATATTACATGAGGACCCAAAATGAGCCTAATCTTAGGAGAGAGTTAATTGGCTCAGAGGGAGAGCTGCAGAATGAGTTTTCCCTTGGTTCAGGTGGCAGAGAGATGTCTCCCAATACTGACAGACAAGTGTCATGAGTTTAGGGTGAAGCTTGTATACTTCAAAGACAAGAGTGACATGTTGCAGAATGTCTCCCTCATTGAGAGGGAGTGTTGATGTTTGGACAACATCGGTAAGACATTCTCTAAAGATAATAATTAATAATATAATTATTATTGATTATTATATATATTATATAATAAGTAAATGATAATAACAAATAGTTATTGATTATTCAAGGGACACATCCTTTCATGGATGGTCACCTTATGTTCCCTATATATGAAACACTCATCATTTTATAATATATCTAATATCAATCATATCTAATATAAAGAAAACCAACACCATAGAGAAAGCCATTAATTTACAGTACAATTGGTTACAGAGCTCGCATAAACTAGTTAAAGAGTTAACATAAATCCTTGGCAATGGAGAGAGTTTGACAATAGAGAGAGGGAGATTAATTTCATCCGATCCAATCCTCTCCTCGTTCTAGTGGCCTCATCCTCGTCGTAGTAGCATCACCCTCTAGTCCTCGTCCTACAAATTCTTGAAACAAACAAGTTTAATCATTAAAATTAAATTCATTAAACTTTTGGAACATTTATATGCATTAAAGTTTTTCTTACTTCCTTTTAACTTTAATCTAGTTTTTAAAAAAGATTATATAAAAAAAAAAATCTCAAATATGCATTAAAGGTGCATCAAAACTCATTGATTATTAATTATTAATAAATAATCTAAAAAAATTATACAAGAATTAATTTTCTAACATCTATATGAATTAAAGGTGCATTAAGAGACATAGATTCCAGTGTTACCTTGGCACAGTCTTCAGGAGCAAAGGCCACGACAAATAGCAGAGGCCAGGACATATAGCACCTTAAGGAGATGACACTGCACAGAGAAGGTGTAGGATCCCAGAGCGTTCACAGACTCCTTCCGGTCAATCAAGTGCTACTAAGGTGAATGGCAAGCGATCGAAAGAGAACATGCTCGTGTGTCTATGATTGCTTGTGTTTCATTGTTCGTGAACTTCACTGATCCAAATATCTGACTCCTCTGTGATTGGAATTTAGAAGTGATGCAATACAAATAGGAGAGCAGAAACACAGATTTGAAGGCGCCACGTCCGTGTATTTGTGAGCATTGTGGCAGTTTGGGAGGAGCAGGCGAGCTTCACATGCACGTATAGAAACATGCAGAGGCTCAACAGCGAGTGATGCAATGCAGAAGACTATAGTAGATGGAAAATTTGAAGGCGAATGGTGCATATTGGATGAGGGTTTGGCTTAGGTCAGCACATATTAGATAGATTATTCAATAAAGACATCCAACAGTATTATCAGCCGCATAGGAGGAAGTTATGCATCACATGTTGTGGAATCATTGGCTACAATGGCGTAGCCAATGGCGCTTTGTTAATACCTGAGCACAGATTACACATCAAGCACAAATTGCTTCCTCCTCATAGGGGGATAAGGCCGCATACAAATTGGTTTTCTCTTCCATTCTCGCTGGTGCAACGATGGAAATTGGATCGCATTGGATCGACTATGTTTCAGGTACTGTATTTGTTGCATCATGACTAGCACAGCTACATAATTGTGGTTATGTGGCTGATCAACGTCGAAAGGTTGATAAGATGAAAATAATCCTTAAAAGAATATATTAAATTTTATTATTGATTAACAAATAAATGGTTGAGCTTCATTTATTTGGTGTTAATATTTTAATTTATGTTAATCACTTACGTGGCAATCGGTTAGTTATCAAAGTAACTTTTAAATATAATTAGGTAAACGTAAAAAAGTTAACACATAAAGGGATGTCTTTATAATAGCTAGGAAGTTAATGATTGAAATCACAGCCATTTATTTGTGTGACTACTAAGAATATTCCAGCTATATTTAATCCTGTCCATAAAAAACTTATTAAGCACTAAACCCCTATTAAATCTGCCCATTATCAATAGGTGTACGCCTTTCGACTTAAAAATTTACCCATTGCAACGTTTGAGATCTCCATAAAGCTGTTTAAGCTCCATAAGACTTGTTGGAACCTCAACAAGCTTGTCCAGCTCCCAGCTTAGTACTTAGTCTTTCTCCAACCTCACCAATCGTGGCTTTCTCCAGCCTCACCAGGTGTGTGCCGGTCCCAGTTCACCAAGCGTGTCCAGCTCCGAGCTCACTACGTGCTCAATACGTGTAAGTGCTCAGTACATTTAAGTTTTAACAAGTTTTGAAATTTTATGTTTAAAATTTAATTTTTGGTTCTGAAAAAATAAAAAAATAATTTCATACATACCACGGGCAATTAAGTCCCATCTTATAATATCAACCAATCAAAAATAAAAAAATATAATTTTTAAAAAATAAATAAAATAAAATTAATTTAAAAATAAAAAAATTAATAAAGAATATTAGAAAACATTTACAAAATTTAGTAACACTGTTACAAAACACACCGATTAATTCAAAGAATGCACCTATTAATAAGCGGTCAACAATTGTTGACCTCTATGCGAAAGCTAGAGTCCCTTCCTTGGCCTCGGGCAGGGACTAATAATAGACTAGCCATATGATTAACTATGTGCAGTGTCTTAAAAATGGACGTCAAAATAGCTCTTGGATTCATGTCATTCAAGAAGCTTGAAATGACAAGTAAACATAGCAACATTGGTTACCATAGATGTTAGGGAGAAATGTGGTCTCTATCATTAATCCCTAAGAGAATTATCATTGATGAGGAACCAAATAAATGTAAAATTTTCAATTATCCCATTCATGGATCATGTGAAATTATCAATTATCCCATTCATGGACCATTGTTTAAGAGAAAGCGAGGTTGATTGGTAAGGCATATTGAACATAGAGGAGGGATCTAAAATTGAAGCTCCTTATATATATATATATATATTTGAAAAAAATGAGAACACTTAAAAACATAATGTAAACAAAAAACAAATATAGATATATATATTGCATTTCAATATTTCATTTCTTGTGACCTCCACATTTATTTTAAATTTGTTTGTTCATCATAGAATTAGAAGGTATACCTTGCATAATGCTAAGAGTCTCTCTCTCTCTCTCTCTCTCTATATATATATATATATATAAAATTGTTGGCAGTCAACAATTCTGTCAAATTTTATAATAATAAAAGTCACCATCAAGGGATAAAAAAAAATTGTACCTGCCTCCTCCTTATACTTACAAACGTTTCTGTCTTTTGGTTTTGAGGAGATTCATTGGCCTAGATGAGTATAAGGCTTTTTATTTTTTTTAATCTATCGTTTGTTTTGTTTAATTTCATCACTGAAAGCATGGAATTAAAACAAAAGTTTGGCTTGGGTAATTATTTTACAGTTTGTAATTTCTTTGTTTCTCTTGTTAAAGGGATTACATCTAAAGGGCATTTGTATGTTTATAAATCTTAAAGTTTGTAAGCTAATTGATTGACCCATTGCCATTGATTTATTCATTGGGAGATGTAATTGAGTCTCATCTATGGTTAATTATATGATTTTTGCATTTGATATGCTTGATGGCGCAGAACCTTGGGTTAAATTCAAAATATGAATATTGCTCTTACTAGTCGTATCACAATCCTATCACTCTGGTACAAGACTGATTTACTTACAATTCCACATCATCCTATTGTCCTGCACAATTCACACTCGCATTCATTATTTGAGTAGGTAAGAGGTAATGGTTTGGGTTTAGTGTTCATTACGCAGAGTGGTTTACAAGCCTGCGCATCCTCTGGTTCTTACCCACCCAAAAATTGAATTGCCAAGTATGATAACCTCTCAAGTTCGTAGGTATTGGGCCTCTTCCTATTTCACAGACCTCTTCCTACTATTTTTTTTATTGTAAAGCGAAACCCACCTCTCATTGCCTTTACTCTGTATGTGTGATAACACCCATGGATCTCATAGTAAGAATTTAACACAATGGCTCGCAAGCCCTCTTCGCACACGACGATACCATAAGCAATATACAGGCACATGGCTGCGACATTTTCATCTGAAAGTTTGAGGGTTATAACCTAGCAGTTGCACAGGAATTCGCTCAATCGTTTGATGACTCTAAAGTTGAAATTGGGGATCTGCAACTCGAAGTAACCGAGGATTCTATAACACGAGCTAAGAGATTGTCACAGGAGGGATAAAGATGGTTCAAAAACGCCAAATTAGAAGGTGTGCCTTGGAGTCTGCTCATGGTCTCTAAGAAATTTAAATTCTTCCCTAAAGGTACATCGATTACTCTCATAAAACCCTGATGGCACGACCTGCTTCTAATTCTTAAATAGTTCATAACTTGTGAGGGTAGGTATGGCTTAGTTTTCTTGTATCACATTTGCATGTTGATGATTTTTCTAGGGTTCAAGCTAAATATGTCTTTTTATCTGTTTATGATCGTGCATAAGATGTCTAAGCTTTATCAGAAACAAAAGTTTAACCCACTATCAAGTCTTTTTCACCATGGTCTTATTCAAATTCAGTTGTTGTAGCATCTAGCTAAGATTGGGGATACTTGGGAAGATTTCCTGTGTAGAAACAACTTCATCCTACCCGAGAATATAGTAAAATCACCTATTCATTTCAAAACAAACCTAGTCCCTGTAACCCTACTACTGAAAATCAAGGTGTTGATCCACATGAAAACCATGCGACCATAGAACGAAACTATGTTTCTATTCAGAACCCTTTGGGAAAAAATCCACGATATGATTTCGTGACCAGATAATCGTTAGAGGAGGTTATAGATGTGTTAAAGGATAGGGTTTCTCCTACTCCTACTATTGAGTCAACTCAGGGTTTCTTTAACAAATTGATTTCCAAGAAAAATCGCAAGCATAAGGAACATGGTAATTCGGATATAAATTTCACAAACAAGAGATCAGGCAAGTTAATATACATAAATCTCATAAATCACCAGCAATATCATCTGAGCTCGATCCCAGTGATCGAGGTCGATGATCAGTCATCCAATGATGAGATCAATCAATTTATTTCTCGAGAAGATGTAGATAACTAGTGTCTCGGGAATGAAATTGGTATTGAAGCTATACAATACGATTTTGTTTCTGAACTACCTCTGTTCCTAAAAAATCAAGAAGGCTTCGCTGGTATAAGCCATGATTTGAGGCAAGCTACATAACAGACCAAAGCACCCATTGCAAAACACACTCAAACTATGCCTGCCATAGCACTTGTACACTGTGAAAATTGTCTTGACTGGGTTGAACGATACTATAAAGATATACCTTATCTCCAAGCACG
The DNA here is from genome assembly GCA_009831015.1 of Picea engelmannii. Lineage (NCBI taxonomy): Eukaryota > Viridiplantae > Streptophyta > Pinopsida > Pinales > Pinaceae > Picea > Picea engelmannii. The sequence goes on from ML803410.1 coordinate 23,039, forward strand.
GTTAAGCCATATGGTAGCTCAAAACTCCTTTCTTGAAAGTGAAAATGAAGAATTAAAGGCATGTGTTCGATCCAATGCTGGTTGGGCAAGCAAAAGGTTCAAAGGAGCTGGTAATCTGATTATCAAGAATGTAATGAATTTCAACACTATCATTAACTCAGGCTTATCAGATGCTTCATTGTCTAATCTCTAAAAACAATAAAAAAATGTTTTGATTCTCTTTGATATAATTCTGTTGGAAAAATCAAATAGATAATTTCATTTTGATTTTGTTGTTAATTTAAGACTAGATATAGAATCTCACAATTCTATAGCCAATCTATTTGTAAATATTAGTTTGTATTGTTATCTAAAATTCAATTTTGTTTTATTATTTTCAGGAGAAAAATAGTTACGATGCTATTCACAGAGAGAAGAAGTCATGGATAATGTGTTGCATGGCTTAGTGACTTCTCATTTTGTTTGATAAAACAATTTCATTTATGTAATTAATTTTGATGAACGAACTCCTACATGAGTGTTTATTTATTATCCTGTTTTTTTAAAGCAGTCTAATTTTCTGGGATTACCCTCTATCTTGCATGATAAGAGGTTATTGATCCAACAAAGGTTTAAATAGTGGTTGTTGTTTAGTAGTATGGACAAATTTTTGGGGACTACAATATTGACATGTAATTTTTTTGGAATTGATATGGGAAAGAAATTCATTGTTGGATTTAGACCTGTGTGAATTGTGTGATACTTATTCCATTGCATTCTAATTTCTCATGTCATTTCTATGTTATGAATTATCATCTTGTCTATTTACCTTTAGCCTTGTCTTTGCATGATATTTCATATCGATGATTATTTGAATGTTGTCCATGATATGTTGGTTCATTTTATATGTGTGATCAATCAATCATTTAATTATTATTGAGTTTATTTATGATGTTAAATGATGGATAATATCAATTATTAGAATTGAGTTTTCTTTTGTTCTCAGATGTTGATTATCTTAAGATCACAAGATTTCTAATTAGTTTTCTTTATGATGTTATAAATTCACTCCAAATATCAAACACTTCTTTGAATTTATTCTGGAAGTACTAGTATTGTTCTGTCATAGGTTTCCCTTAAATGTAGGACAAGCGGGAGCTCAAACAACACAGAGAGTTAAACTTAGTTTTGTTGATCAGCTAGAGGTTAGTTTGTGTGTTATTTAATTAAATTATTTATTAATGAAATGATGATTGCATTAATTAGCTTTGACCGTTTCTGTGTCATTGTTTCAATCATTTTCACTTAGTATTTATAAGTTTGATATCTTCAAACATTAGAAATATTTATGTTCTTAATTTATTTTTTTAAAACACTATTAGAAACATCCATTTTCGCAAGATTTCAAGCAAATCTTGAAAACTGTATATAGATTGTCTATAATCATTTGTACATTCACATTTGTAATTAGTATATCAACTTTTAGAATAATATCTTTAGATTAGTTTATTTCTTTTACTAATTTTAGGACTCTAGTTGGCTAATTGTTATAACCCTAAATTGCACCACACATACTTACCTGGCATCAGGCCAACTCATATCCCTTCCTTGCCAAAGCCATACTGAATAAACTCTTGAAAATCCTCTTTAATCAAGTAAAACACGCCCTAAACTACTACTGCACGCGTTGGAACGCTGGCTGGCCCACTACAGCCCGCATTTACCTAACAAAGAACAAAAATAGGAAAGTTGCCGATGGGACAAAAAGCTATGGGACAGTTAATTGAAACTCCCGGCCATGCATGGCCGAGAGTTCGTCCAAAACCCTAGCTCCTTCTAGCCTATAAAAGAAGGGGTAGGGGTACTATTTGGAGGAGGAAAAAGATAGCGAAGAAACTCTGCCCAATTGCCGAATCCATTTGTCCCAACCCTTTAGCCTTTCCTCAAGCTTAAGGAGAATTAAAGCAAAGCAGTTGGAGGACAAAGAAGAGGAGGAGCCCAGGATCAGGATCAAGGAACGGTGGCCGGTCTCAATATTGATTGTAAGTTGATTCATCTTGAAAATAATAAAGAATACTTTTCCTGTCCCAATGCATGAGTTTTATATGTTTTATTCGATTTATGCTTAATCTCTAACCCTCAAGTAGAAAAATAGCATGCATGCGTAGTGTTTTGTCTTGATTGCAGGATTGCCTTTGGAAGGAGCAGCGCAAGCAAGCGGACAAAGCACAATGGAGGATCTACACCAAACATCAGTAAAAAGGTTAGTAGGTCCTTTCTATGATTATGTGTGAAAAAGGGGTTTTGAGTTTTGGGGTGATAGGTTAAAAGTGATTTCTTTAAGGTCATGATCTGCATGCAAGCCTAACCCTAGCTTGCTAGTCCGTAGGGTATTATTTTCCAACAACAGAATTGGTGACTCCGCTGGGGATAATACTCTTAGGGTTTCTGGATTTAAGTGAGGTTTTTGGGTAGTTTAAAGAAGTTGATTTTCTGTTTCTTTGTTTGTTTTTTTTCTGTTAGGTCAGAGCTAGTAGGGAACCTGGTTCTTAATACCAGTTTTTCCTTGACTGTTTCTTGACATTTATTATCGGGACACACAGAGGTACACACGGCCTGCAGAAGGCCTGCACGTGTGTAACCCATGCCCTAACCTTCTACAGCCCGTGTTTGAACGCTTGCTGCAGAGGTTTCCGTAGTGTGTAGGACTCAGAGAGCTTAAGAGGCAGTCTCCTCTTCCCTGTCAGAATTTCACATTCTCAGGGGGCTTTCTGGATCCTGTCTGGGTCTTGCTGGTTCACAGTCTTGTCTCAGTCTGCTTTATTGTGTTTGTTATTTTTTGCATTTATTTTCCTTTTCTGTTAAAGAA
>ML803410.1:35883-56928 GCA_009831015.1 Picea engelmannii
AATGAGCTGCCAGCTTCTATTTATAGACTTTTTGGCCTCTTTTTGTCACTTTTTTGGGCCCCTTTATCAGTTTCTTTATACCAAACACCATTTAGAGTGATCCAGGAGTTATATGGGAGGGATTTGATCAGGTATTGGGACAACTTTTAATGAGTTTCGAAAAATACAAAAAAAAATATGTTGACGGTCCATAATTTTTTTTTTTTCAAAAATCAACTTGAGCATATAGGGTAGGATTTCAGCCCAACTGTTGCATCTCGTTGCCTTTTGTTCTTATGATATAGGATCGATCCCATCCGGTTGTGACACAGAACCATCATATTTTCTCTAGAAGTGTCGCAACTTGGTGGTAGAGCTTACCAAAACATGGATGCCCTAGGTAGGTCCTGGTTGCATTTTGGTGTCCATGCCGTTTCTAACAACACTGTAGGCTCGGGAGTCCATGTAGTCTTTCCTGAATACGAGTTTGAGCCTCATTTGCATGGGTATTTTTCACTCTTTTTCTTACCCTCCAGACTCCCAAAACATAACGGGTCTCCTTTTAAGCCCTTTTCAGACCCTTTAAACATGAAAAGATTGCCGAGCGATCTTGTGGCCTTTCACGCTCGTTAAACTGAAATTTGAAGTCACGTCTGTCCGGCGGTAGTTTACCCCTTTTTCGGTCCGGACGGTCAACTGTACGAACACATGAGCACTCTATTGAATTCCCATTCTTTAGAAGAGTATCCTCAGGTGAAATTTTATTCCTTTTTCGGGCCTGAGGGACTAAATCTACGAAAAAGAAACCCCCCCGGAGTCCATAGTTAAGCTCTTTTCAGACTCCCTAAAATTGAAAAGATCGTCGAGTGACCTTATTCTTTCACACTCGTTAAAATGGTCCAGAAGAACATTCCTGACGGAGTCCATAGTTAAGCTTTTTTCAGACTCCTTAAAAGTGAAAAAATAGCCGAGTGATCTTGTCCCTTTCGTACTCGTTAAAATGGTTTTGAATGAACATCTAATCGGTGCTAGTTTATCCCTTTTTCGAACCGACTAGACTATTGACGAAAAAGGTACCCCAATGGAGTTTCCTTTTATGCTTTTTTAGACTCTCTAAATATGAAAAACCACCGAGCTTACCTTCTCTGGGCTCGTTAAACTTACATCGAAGGACGTTACCATCATGTGTTCTATCAACCGCTTTTGCATACCTTACCCATCAGCTTAGTAACAGTTTGCTTCTGCGTCTTAACACCTTTGGCCACTGGAGGATTTTTCCCGAGTATTATTTCCCTAGAACATCAGTCTTGTCCTTGTGCCTTGAGCTTGTATGTTTGCAGTGCTCGTTCCTCTATTGTAACATAATATTCTTTCATTCTTTTTCGCAATCATCAAAAAGAACAAAAAAATCAAATATACCCCAAAAAGAGGATGGGAAAAGTATTTTCTTTATTGGCAGCATAATGAGTCTCCCTTGGATAAAGCACATCTGTCTGTTTGATTCATCAGACTTTGGGATGTAGTACGACCTTAGGAAGCTTTGCTCACTATATAGAGTTGTGTCCTCCACTGTTTGGTTACTCTTCCAAACATATGGAGAGTTTGCGTTTCCTCCTGCTTCGTAGACTTATGATTAACATATATGTTGCCTGAGTCTTATCACTTGTCGTGCCATTGTCCAAGGGAAGTTTGTCACTAAGCCTGAGTTGGCCCCTTTGCAATATGTCTCTTGTCCGCATACCCGGCCATCCTGAACGTCCAATCAAGTCTTTGTTCGAAATTATTGAAGCCTTCAGTCCGATCATCAAGATTATCAAGTCCATAACCGATGAGCCGTCGAAAACCTCTGGGTAGTGCAGTCGTACACTCATATTACACTCCTACCCGAGTTTTAGAAGATTTTGAAGTTGTTGCTTGAGCTCTGAAGTACAACCATCAGGCCGAATCAGCTTCTGGGAGATGGATACTTTATATGTATATCTTTCTGATTTCGAGATGTAGCTCCGATGTATATTATTCGTGGCTACTCTTCATAGTTGTTTGACATGGATCTACAGTGTATTTGATTGGTAGCCATGGTTCTATTTTATCCCGAGCATGGGTATGCCCGCTTCGGTGAGACATTTGATATTTTTTGCAGACGACACCTCCTGATTCCTGATTCCTGGGCTCAGTCATTCAGCATATCAGTACAGATTGGTAAAGACTTGGTAATGTATTTCGGCCATTAGATGCTCTTCTGACCTCACACATTAGGGGGCATATGTTATAACCTTAAATTGCACCACACATGCTTACCTGGCATCAGGCCAACTCATATCCCTTCCTCGCCAAAGCCATGCTGAATAAACTCTTGAAAATCCTCTTAAATCAAGCAAAACACGCCCCAAACTACTACTGCACACGTTGGAATGCTGGCAGGCCTACTACTGCACGCGTTGGAATGTTGGCTGGCCCACTACAACCCGTGTTTACCTAACAAAGCACAAAAACAGGAAAGTTTCCGACGGGACAAAAATCTATGGGTCAGTTAACTGAAACTCCCGGCCATGCATGGCTGAGAGTTCGTCCAAAACCCTAGCTCCTTCTAGCCTATAAAAGAAGGGGTAGGGGTATTATTTGGAGGAGGAAAAAGATAGCGAAGAAAGTCTGCCCAATTGCCGAATCCATTTGTCCCAACCCTTTAGCCTTTCCTCAAGCTTAAGGAGAATTAAAGCAAAGCAGTTGGAGGACAAAGAAGAGGAGGAGCCCAGGATCAGGATCAAGGAACGGTGGTCGGTCTCAACATTGATTGTAAGTTGATTCATCTTGAAAATAATAAAGAATACTTTTCCCGTCCCAATGCATGAGTTTTATATGTTTTATTCGATTTATGATTAATCTCTAACCCTCAAGTAGAAAAATAGCATGCATGCGTAGTGTTTTGCCTTGATTGCAGGATTGCCTTTGGAAGGAGCAGCGCAAGAAAGCAGACAAAGCACAACAGAGGATCTATGCCAAACATCAGTAAAAAGGTTAGTAGGTCCTTTCTATGATTGTGTGTGAAAAAGGGGTTTTGAGTTTTGGGGTGATAGGTTAAAAGTGATTTCTTTAAGGTCATGATCTGCATGCAAGCCTAACCCTAGCTTGCTAGTCCGTAGGGTATTATTTCCCAACAACACTAATGGAGCCATTAAACCTGTTGGGTTAGATCATACCAAATGGCTTAGGTTAATTAGACAACCCTGGTCTGGATCTAAGCTTCCATTTGATGGTGTATCACTTACGCCCATCAACAAATGGTGCTAGAAGGAGGGCCTAAAATTAATTTATGGCACGTGGAGGTCGCAAGACCCCTCCAAACAATCGTTCTCCTGTCGTAATGCGTAGTCACCTAGACACCAACGTTACACTTGAAACAACTACTACCTCTAACGATACCCCTGACATTCTCGTAAAACCAGTGACACCACTCCCTCAAGGGATTGATGTCCAACAAATTGTCTGCCAGTCACTCATAAGAACTCAAAGTGCCTTATCCCGTATTAGACAACATGGTCGACAACTTAATTAACCCCTTGATTTTACAAATCTTCAAGAACAACTTCAAGGCATTGGTTTTCCTAGAAACACTTTAGGTGATAATATTACCAATCCTTCTAAAGCACTTATCCTTGGTGTTGGATGATCTAGTATTCCACCCTCCCCGCCTGGTTCTTCTCCACCTTCTTCAGGAGGCAAATCCTCAGACGAAGGCAGTTCCTCATTTGAACCATCTCAACCTTTGAATCTGCCAACTCCCCTGGCAAACCAAAATAATCATGCAAGACCTTGGCTCGATAAATATGTTGTGGTTGTGCCTGAGCCCCAACACCCATTGCCTAAACATATGGAGAAATGGCTGCCCAAATTTGATCCAGATTCTAAACAGTCAGCTAAGGATCACAACAAGAAATTTATGCTAGTTGTTAGACTCTAGAGTGTCAAACACGAATATGTCGTGTGAAGATTATTCCCTTACACTTTTGAGGGGAATGCCTCAACCTAGTATTTTTCCCAATAGCCTCAGACCATCATTTCTTGGGTCAAGTTCGAAACTTGTTTTCTCGAAAAATTTGGAGATGACAAATCTCTGGAAGTCTTGGTAATGGAACTCTATAGCTTAAATATGAACCCTAAATAAAAATTTAAAGACTTTAACTAGAGATTCCTGACACTAAAAAAGAAAATCCCTGTAGATTCGATGCCCACAAAAAACTTAATTGTTGTATATTATACGAAGGCCTTGCATAACAACATAGCCATATGGGTTAAAAGGTCTAAAAAGAACATGTTGTTAGAAGCCTTTGAGGAGGCAAGCCAGATTGAGAAAGACATATTGAGCCTAAAATATAATCTAAGTAGTGAGGTTGAAACAACTTCATCTTCTAAGAAGAAAATGCAAATTCTCGCTAGACCTCCTTAAGTTAAAAATCAACAAGAAACCTTAGACTTAGAGAGCTTGCAAAAAGATTTCCATAAACTGTCCAATCAAGTCATTGACTTGAAAAGATCCGTCGAGGAGGCATATACAAGTAAAGGAAGTTTCAAACATCCTTTTAGAAAACCTTTCCCTCCAAACCAGCCAAACCTGACCACAAAAGGTCTAAATTTTGAAAGTTTACAGTATGCTTTGCAAACGATATTGGAAGCACATGGAAATTTTGTTTCTACTCCTCCTGAAAATTCTGATGATATAGTTGAGGAAGAGGTACCAAAAGAGGAAGACTCATCTCCTCCCATTTTTGGGCACTTGTCGTATAGTATTTTTCAAGCAAATTTTGAAACTGTCCACCCCTACAACACTAGAAGTAAAACACAAAACAAGTCTCCACCCGAAACAAGTAAAACTGTAGTTTCAAAACAACAAAAGCAAACTGAAACTAGACAAAACCTAGATGCCCTAGTTTTAGAGTATGATTGAATTAAAGATTTGAAAAAATTAAGGGCAGATATTTTTGTTTTCGAATTGTTGAAATTTCTTCTTATTTTGAAGAAAATGCTCCAAAGCATTACTAAAAACAGTAAAAAGAATGATGTTAGCAGCAAAAAATAGCAGAAATTGACTTAAACACGACTAAAAATGTCTCAAGTAAAAAGACATCATAAAATCAAGATAAGAGGGAATTCTCTGAAAAAACTATAGGAAACTTAGATAAAACTATTTTAGGAACAACAATAAAAAACCAACAGAATTTTGTTGTTTCCACACGAAAAAATGTGCCTTCTTTTTTATTAATTTTTGAAATTTTTAATAGGAATGTACATAACTGTATGGTTGACTTTGGTGCATCATCAAATGTGATTCCTTTTTCTATATGCCAGAAAATTAATGCAGAAGTAAAACCTTCTGATTTAAAAATCATTCAGTTAGATTGAACTAATGTCAAAGTCATTGGTGAACTAAAAAATGTGTTTATTAGATTATCATCAAATCCGAAGTTTCATCAAGTGATCGATATTATAGTTGTTTACGTTCCTGAAGTTTATGGTTATTTTTTTTGTAGAGATTGGTTAGAACAACTACACGATTATTTTGCTACAGACTGGTCTCATTTGTGGCTGCTAGAAAATTGACAGCCCAACAAGATCAGAATAAACAGAGAACACTACCTTAAGTATACTGTGACAGATCTGAATGACCCAAATGAGCCTTTTGTTACAGCTGCAAATTCGATTGAAACACAGGGGATGAATACTTTTTTCGGTAATTTCATGAGTGAAATTTCCTCTATCACTAATCCAGAACAACAATCTGAAGTAACAACCTATACTTAGGCACCAGTTTTTCCAAATATTCCAAATACTGCTAATGATGCACAAATATGGTCCCTATATTTTGATGGATCCAAATCTTGAGAAGGGGCAAGTGTTGGTTGTGTTCTCATCGATCCTACAAGTAATAAAACATTTATTTCTTGTCGATTAGAGTTTGAATGTACTAACAACACAACAAAGTATGAAGCACTTTTGCAGGGACTAAGAAAGGCACTGGACATGGATGTGAAAAAGTTGGTAGTGTTTGGTGATTCATAAACAATAGTCAAATAGGTACGAAATGAAATACATTGTGTGTCACCACATCTGAAGAATTACCAAACTGAGGTATGGGGTTTGATGCACAAATTTCTAGCATTTAATATAAATTCCATTCCTAGGATGAGTAATTTAGAAGTGGATTTACTAGCCAATGTTGCTTCTAAATTGTTTCATGTTGAAGGTCTTTCCCCTAACGCGTTCTCGATCAAATTGTTATTCAGGCCATCGATCCCAGAAAACATCACAAACTGGAGAGTATTTGATGATGATCACCATATCATCAATTCTCTGCATATGGAAGATACCTTCCAGGATGCAGTTATTGATGAAAGCACTCATGACGAGAATCTTTGAGATTTCACGGTAATATCTGATCCTCGATCTCCAGAATCATCATCTGAGCTGGTAAACTCTATCCCCGAATCTGTTGTGAGATTAGAGAATTTTTATGACCTACATGAAAAGTTTAGAGGGGTAGTCACTTGCAAAAAAAATAGTTTCTCTTTGTTGTACGAAACTATAAATTTAGGAACACGAGATAACCCTCAAAATATTAATTTGGGAAAAGGATGTTTTGAACACGAAAGGTCTTATTTTATTAAATTATTCAAATAATTTAAAGATGTATTTTCTTGGACATACGACGATCTAAAATTTTTTGACCCAAACATCATAAAGCACGTAATCCCTATGAAACCCCAGACTCAACCTTTCCAACAAAAACTGAGGAAAATGCATCCTAAATTGGAGCCTACCGTGAAAAAGGAACTAAACAAATTGCTTACTGCAAAGATAATTTTTCCAGTTAGGCATACTCAATGGGTGTCTAACTTAGTCCCTGTAAGGAAGAAGAGTGGAGAAATTCGACTTTGTGTTGATTTTTGTAATTTAAATCGAGCATCTGATAAAGACAACTATCATGTTCCTCCAATGGAACAAATTCTGCAACAAGTATCTGGTTTCGAAAGACTATCTTTATTAGACAGTTTTTAAGTATATAACCAGGTCCTGATGTCTCCTTTAGACCAGCTTAAAACCACCTTTCGTACCTCGTGGGGCACTTATGCCTACATGAAAATGCCTTTTGGAATGATAAATGTCGATGCCACTTTTCAGAGAGCAATGGGCATTACTTTCCATGGCCTCATCAACCAGTCAATTGTGGTCTATCTTGACGATGTCACTGTCTTTTCAAAAAACAAGAAAGATCACTTGTCTCACCTTAGGGTTGTCTTAGAACGATGTCGCAAGTTCGACATATCACTCAATCCCAAAAAATCAGTCTTTATAGTAGAAAAAGGGAAACTGCTTGGGTTTATAGTGTCTAAAGGTGGAATGATAATAGATCCTGAAATAACCCAAGCCATTGCCAAACTCCCCCCTACTTCTTCCAAAAAGGACATGCAATCCTTTTTGGGTAAAATTAATTTTGTCAGACGATTTGTCCCGATTTTCTCTGAAATGGTTAGACCTCTACAAAATATAATTAAAAATGATGTTTTATATAGATGGGGACCACAATAAAGTCAATCTTTTGATTCAATTAGAAAATCCATAATAGAAGAACCTTCCTTGATGAGCCTTGATTTTTATCAAGATTTCACTCTATACACTTTTGCATCTAACAGATCCTATGTTGTTGTGCTTACACATAAATTTTTTGAAAGAAATGAGATACCCATTGCCTTCATGAGCTATGATTTTAAAGGAGCAGAACTTAATTATCCCGCAGTAGATCAACAAACATATGTTGTCTTTAAAGAATTCAAACACTTCAGGTCTTACCTGTTGAAATCCAGAACCAAAGTTGTTGTTCATTACCTTGTTGTAAGGAATTTGTTAGTACAAAAAGATCTGGGTGAGAAAAGGGAAAATTGGATGATATCACTTTAGGAATATGATCTTGAAATCATCCCTGCCAAAAATTTTAGAGGTCAAGGCCTGTGTAAATTAGTGGGTGATTCAGTTGAGAAATTGGAAAGTCAAATAAACACATCAATTGTAAATCAGCATAAAGAAATCGGTTATACACAAACTGCACCCAATTCATGGTATGAGAATATAAGGTTTTATTTACTACATGGATTTTCTCCTCGCAATATTGATCCCAAAAACAGAAGAGCACTCAGGCTTAAACATCTTTCCAATTAGTCAATGATATATTATTTCGAAATAACTTTGATGGTGTTTTTTGTTGGAGTTACTTCACACACACCTAGGATTTCTTTTTCCTAAGGTTTTTATTTGTTTATTAGTCATAATTAGTCATTATCCAGTATCCTATATTTTAGGAGAGAATATTCCATCTGGAGAATATTCTCTTTCAGTTGACACTTTAGTTTGACTAGTTGAGTTGAGTTTAGATGTTGCATTGGGATCATCACCATGATAATTCGACCTTGCCTTGGTATCATCACCAGAGTGGTGCATTAACCTTGATTCCTTGAGTTAACTCCTCACTACTCTTTGTTCAGTCAGTTAACTGAAGACTAATTGATTAGTTAACTCAACTAGGTGGCAATTCACTCCCATAACTGCTTAAGAGACTAGAATAGGTGGCAGTTCACTCCCGTAACTGCCTAAGAGACTAGAATAGGTGGCAGTTCACTCCCGTAACTGCTGGTGTGTGTCCAGATGACTCTAGACCACCACTATGGTGACTTGGTTCACCTCAATTTGAACTCATTGAGTTATACATAGTATAGCATGTGTAAATTATTCATTATTCATAACGGTTAATGAGAATTCCTCCATTCTTTCTCTCCTTCTTCTTCATTTTCCAATTCTCTTTGCAAATGTGTACATTATTTTTTATCTTGATCTATTCTATGCAGGTTCAACACATTTACATTTTTCTGCGTTGTTTAGAAAAAGAGGAGTATGAAAAAGTGTTGGTTGAACTTCATTCCAGTGATGTCAGTGGTCATTTTGGTGGAGATACCACTACCCACAAAGTGCTAAGGGATGGTTACTATTGGCCTACCGTGTTTAAGGATGCCCATACGTTGTCCTGCACATGTACACTTTTTCAAAAGGCTGCATGATGGTTGAAAAAGGCAGCTTTTCCTCTGCAACATGTTATAGTAGATGCACCTTTTCAGCAATGGGGCCTAGACATTATAGAACCAATCAATCCCCCTTCCTCGCAACAACACAAGTATATCCTCACGACAACAAACTATTTTACAATATGGTCTGAAGATTTACCTTTAAAAGTGGTCAACACCAATCAGGTAGTGTCATTTCTGAACTCCCATATTATCACTCGATTCATAATTCCTTAATGTCTAGTTTTTTACAATACTTCTTATTTTTCTTCCCTAGATATGAATGTTTTCACTCTAGAAAAATGGATTAAACTAAAGTATTCTGCTAGCTACTACCCTCAAGGTAACGGTCTAGCCAAGTCGACAAATAAGAAAGGACAGCTTCAGAAAACCACAAGAATTGGCATAATGCATTGTACAAATCACTTTGGGCTAATAGGGTAACTCCAAAGGCCTCCATTGGTAATTCTCATTTCTTCCTCATTTATGGAAGAGAATCCATCCTCCCCCCACATGTCTTGCTTCCTTATCTGCAATTATCGCATAAATTTCAAGAAGAGGATTGTCCTCCTCTATAAAACCAGATAAATGCTTTATTAAAATTAGAGGATGTGAGAATGCAAGCAAAACATAAACTTGACCAGCACCAAAAAATTGTGAAGAGCTGGTTCAATACAAGTTCATCCTCTGAAAGGAATTTTGATGTTGGCGATTTGGTTCTCAAGTGGGACAAAGCACACGAGGGTATGGGAGAACATACCAAGTTCCAAAACCTGTGGCTGGGACCATTTGTAATTTCTGAAAAACTGGGTCCTAGTTCTTTTCATCTGCGTAACTTAGAGGGATAGCTGGACACTTTCCCAGTGAATGGCCAGGCTCTCAAGAGATATTTCGCTTGATGATTTCAGATCCACCCTCTTGTAAATATTTTTAATTTTCTTTTATGTTTTGATTTTGGTTCTTTTCATTTTGCTTGATTTTGATATATTTTCTAAATGATTATATTAGAATCACCATTTATTTATTGAAGGGAATCAAAATTTTTATTCATTAGCAGCAGTTGATAATAGCTCAAGCATATGAAGAGTAAGTGCTAAACTCATATCAGTGGAAGCAAGTTTCTATCCAGTTATTGTTTCTAGTTTCTCATTGAAATCTCAGGGAAACACGGTTATCCTTAACAAACTTCTAACGTCATCCATGTTTTAATGAGAACAAATCAATGTGATTCCCCATCCTAGAGATGATTTCTTAACATAAATCTAATTGTCCAAATCATGATGGAATTTATCAGAACATAAAAATAATTCTTAAATGATGAATCATTTCATTACCGGAATGTAAGATCTTCAGTATCACCCCGCTCTCTTAATATCATGAAATTCTAGAAATTTTACAAACAAATTTTAGAGAGTTGGAAGCATTGTAATGTGTGGGAATTGTGTGTAAACCCACCGGGACACTGACCAGGTCTTTTGGAAACGGGTAAATGCACACATGATACCAAGACACCTTCATCGGGGTACTGAACAGGCCTGCTAGCAGTGAATCAATGTCAGGTTCGAAGATCCTCATGTATGTTTTTTTAAATTGATCAGGTGTCAGGATGATTTCTATCATAAATGGATGACTCTTAGATGGGATAGAAGTACTAGAGTGGGTTAAATGAAATCCCTGTCGAGGCTATGGACACCTGTTGGCAGTAGTGGCCATGTCAACGGTATCAGATTCATCTGTTTAAACATCGCTACCCTTGTGATCTAAACAAGAAACCATATTACTATTTCGGACATAAATGCACCCAATACTATGAATGTGTTATTTTTCTGAGTTATTGTCAAAATACTTGATCTGTCATTAACTGTCTCTAAAATTTATTTGCTAATTCATATGTGCCCATGATATAAAATTTTGGTGATGCAGAGATAACTGCTTCACCCAGTGTGTCGCCATTGTTGGAAGCCAACAATTCTGTCAAATTTTATCATATAAAAGTCACCACCAAGGGATAAAATGTTTTTGTAGTTGCCTCCTCCTTATACTTACAAACGTTTATGTCTTTTGGTTTTGAGGAGATTCATTGGCCTAGCTGAGTATACAATTTTTTTTTTTTTTAATCTATCGTTTCTTTTGTTTAATTTCATGAATGAAAGCATGAAATTAAAACAAAATTTTGGCTTGGGTAATCATTTTACAGTTTGTAATTTCTTTGTTTATTTTGTTAAAGGGATTACACCTAAAGGGAATCTATATGTTTATAAATCTTAAAGTTTGTAAGCTAATTGATTGGTCCATTGTCATTGATTTAGTCACTTTGGGAGATGTAATTGAGTCTCATCTATGGTTGATTATATTATTTTTGCATTTGATATGCTTGATGGCGCAGAACCTTGGGTTAAATTCAAAATATGAATATTTCTCTTACCATTCGTATCACAATCCTATCACGGTGGTACAATACTGATGTACTTACAATTCCACATCATCCTATTGTCCTGCACAATTCACACTCGCATTCATTATTCGATTAGGTAAGAGGTAATGGTTTGGGTTTAGTGTTCATTGTGCATAGTGGTTTAAAAGTATGCGCGTCCTCTATTTCTTACCCACCCAAAACTTGAATTTCCAAGTATGATAACCTCCCAAGTCCGTAGGTATCGGGCCTCTTTCAATTTCACAGACCTCTTCCTATTGTTTTTGTATTGTAAAGAGAAACCCACCTCTTGTTTCCTTTACTGTGTCTGTGTGGTAACACCCATGGCTCCCATAGTAATAATTGAACCTAATGGCTTGCAAGCACTCCTCGCTCACGACGATGCCATAAGCGATATACAGGAACATGGCAGAGAAAATTTCATTTGAAAGTTTGAGGGTTATAACCTAGTAGTTGCACATGCATTCGCTCAATCGTTTGATGGATCTAAAGCTAAAATTGAGGATATGCAACTCGAAGTAATCGAGGATTCTATAGCACGAGCTACAGGACTGTCACAGGAGGGAGACAGATGGTTCAAAAATGCCAAATTAGAAGGTGTGCCTTGGAGTCTTCTCATGGTCTCTAAGAAATCGAAATACTACCCTAAAGGTACACAGATTACTCTCATAAAACCCTGATGGCACGACTTTCTTCTAATTCTTAAACAGTTCATAACTTGTGAGGGTAGGTATGGCTTAGTTTTCTTGTATCACATTCGCATGTTGATGATTTTTCTAGGGTTCAAGCTAAATATGTCTTTCTATCTGTTTATGAGCCTGCATAAGATGTCTAAGCTTTATCATAAACATAAGTTTAACCCACTATCAAGTATTTTTCACCATGGTCTTATTCAAATTATGTTGTTGTCACATCTAGCTAAGATTGGGGATACTTGGGAAGATTTCCTATGTAGAAACAACTTCATCCTACCCAAGAATACAGTGTAATCACCTCTTCATTTCAATACAAACCCCAATCCCTGTACAACCCTACTGCTAAAAATCAAGGTGTTGATCCACATGAAGACCATATGACCAAAGAACGAAACTCTGTTGCTATTCAGAACCCTTTGGGAAAAAATCCACGATATGATTTTGTGCTCAGAAAATCATTAGAGGAGGTTATAGATGTGTTAAAGGATAGGGTTTCTCCTACTCCTACTGTTGAGCCGACTTGGGGTTTATTTAACAAATCGATTGCCAAGAAAAATTGCAAGCATAAGGAACAAGGTAATTCAGATATAAATTTCACAAACAAGAGATCAGGTAGGTTAATATCCAGAAATCTCATAAATCTCCAGCAAGATCATCTGAGATCGATCCCAATGATCGAGGTCGATGATCACTTGTCCGATTATGATATCAATCAATTTCTTGCTCGAGAAGATGTAGATAACTAGTGTCTCAAAAATGAAATCGGTATTGAAGCTATACAATACGATTTTGTTTCTGAACTACCTATTTTCCTAAAAAATCAAGAAGGCTTCGCCGGTATAAGCCACGATTTGAGGCAAGCTACAGAACAGACCAAAGCACCCATTGCAAAACACACTCAACCTCTGCCTTCCATAGAACCTCTACACTGTGAAAATTGTCTTGACTGGGTTAAATGATACTACAGAGATATACCTTATCTCCAAGCATGGTTAAGCAATGTGGTATCTTGAAACTCCTTGCTTGAAAGTGAAAATGAAGAATTAAAGGCATGCGTTTGATCCAACACTGACCGGGCAAGTAAAAGGTTTAGACAAGTTGGTAATGTGATTATCAAGAATGCAACAAATTTCAACACTATCATTAACTCGGACTTATCAAATGCTTCATTGTCTAATCTCTAAAAATGGTAAAAAAATGTTTGATTCTCTTTGATTTAATTCTGTTGGAAAAATCAAATAGATAATTTCATTTTGATTTTGTTGTTAATTTAATACTAGCTACAGAATCTCATGATTATGTAGCTAGTCTATTTGTAAATATTAGTTTGTATTTTTATCTTAAATTCAATTTCGTTTTATTATTTTCAGGAGAAAAATAGTTATGGTGTTATTCACAGAGAGAAGAAATCATGGATTATGCGTTGCATGGCTTAGTGAATTCTCATTTTGTTTGATAAAACAATTTCATTTATGTAATTAATTTTGATGAACGAACTCCTACAAGAGTGTTTCTTTGTTATCCTATTTTTTTAAAGCAGTCTAATTTTCTGGGATTACCCTCTATCTTGCATGATAAGAGGTTATTGATCCAAGACAGGTTTAAATAGTGGTTTTTGTTTAGTAGTATGGACAAATTTCCAGGGACTACAATATGGACATGTAATTTTTTAGGAATTGATATGGGAAAGAAATTCACTGTTGGATTTAGACCTGGGTGAATTGTGTGATGCTTATTCCATTGCATTCTCCTGTCATTTCTATGTTATGAATTATCATCCTGTCGATTTACCTTTAACCTTGTCTTTGCATGATATTTCATATTGATGATTATTTGAATGTTTTCCATGATATGTTGGTTCATTTTATATGTGTGATCAATCGATCATTTAATTATTATTGAGTTTATTTCTGATGTTAAATGATGGATAATATCAATTCTTAGAATTGATTTTTCTTTCGTTCTCGGATGTTGATTATCTTAAGATCACAAGATTTTTAATTAGTTTTCTTTCTGCTATTATAAATTCACTCCAAATATCAAACACTTCTTTGAATTTATTCTGGAAGTACTAGTATTGTTCTGTCATAGGTTTCCCTTAAATGCATGACAAGGAGGAGCTCAAACAACACATAGAGTTAAACTCAGTTTTGTTGATCAGCTAGAGGTTAGTATGTGTGTTATTTAATTAAATTATTTATTAATGAAATGATGATTGCATTAATTAGATTTGACTGTTTCTGTATCATTGTTTCAATCATATTCAATTAGTATTTATAAGTTTTATATCTTTAAACATTAGAAATATTTATGTTCTTAATTTATTTTTTTAAAACACTATTAGAAACATCCATTTTCGCAAGATTTCAAGCAAATATTGTAAACTGTATATAGATTGTTTATAATCATTTGTACATTCACATTTGTAATTAGTATATCAACTGTTAGAATCATAGCTTTAGATTATTTTATTTATTTCACTGTTTTTAGGACTCTAGTTGGATAACGGAGCCATTAAACCCGTCGGGTCAGATCATACCAAATGACTTGGGTTAATTAGACAACCCCAGTATGGATCTAACCTTCCAGTTGATGGTGTGTCACTTACACCCGTCAACAATAATACAAAGACATATTGAATATGAAATCAATTGATGCTTTCAGCTTTCCTAGCTCATGGCATTATTGCTCCACCAATCAAACCTCACTAGGAAATTGATCAAAGGAAATGAGTGAAGACGACATGTGATTAAATGGTTGGTGTACATGTCTAGTCTTTGTGACAACAAGTGGCTTAACCTTGGGTTATTACATGTTAGTTAGTTTCTCATGATCTAACATAGGAATTCCATAACAAAGCCATGTGTTCACCTATTACAATGACTCATCAGGCAGATCCAAGAGTTGTTGTTTCCCTTTCTTACTCTCATCCATGCCTTCTCTCAATCTTCACTCATAGACATATTTGAGGGAATTGGATAGGAAAAAATTACGTCTGGGATGGACAGAGTTCTTGGTTAGTAGGTCACAACCAACCACTTTTGTGTCACCTAGCTGGAGTACTTCTATTGCATGGCGGCACCACAAATAGTTTGTGAAAAAATAGATATATCCGAGTCAAAAGAATTGCATTGTCCAATATCGAGCATGAGTCAATCTCACTAGCTAGCCCATTTATCAATATTAATTTAATAAAATCTCTCGACTTTGGATTCAAGGTCACCTTAAGCTATGAAACAATTAGATGTGGTAGCAAGGGAGGGAAGCGGAAGGAAGCATGAACAGTAAGGAGGAGAGAAGGTATGAATTCTACAATCAACCCTAGTATGTTCAATTTATTTTCTACATTGGAATAGAAATATCATAACTGGCTAGCCTCAAGCAGGGTTTTTAATTCCATGTTTAAAGTACAAGAAAATTGATTTTTTGGGCAGTCCAACTAGCCAATCATATAGCACCGAAGAAGAGTTCATGCCTTTGGCTTGGCACAACGTGCCTAAGGTCCCGGATCTCATAAGGTACATAGAATTGTATTAGGGGCACAACTTTGTAAATATGACTAGAGATGAAGATGACCACTCTATGTTCATGGTTGGTTGGTCGGTCGTAACTTGCCTTTCTACCTCCGAACCCAATCTCCCGCTTGATATAGGCATGGTTTAGGAGATGGATGGAGGGTTTCCTCCTCCATTAGTAATTGAGAAAAATGTATTAATTCTTCCTAAATGAATATAAATAATATAGAGAATGAATAGAGTGTTGAAATGTGCCAACTAATTTCCCATGATTATTGGGATATGGGTGAATTGCTTGACTCCTAGTATTTTGTCATTAACTGAACAAATAAAAATAGAATATGGATAGGTGTAACTGTTTGATCATTTTGTGTAACTGTTTGTTTAGTTTGTGATCCATTTTTCTAACTATTTGATAGATGTTATATATCTATGCATGTCCATAGAGGAAAATTTGCAGTGTGGGATGAGTGTGAGGTTTGCAAGCTTGTGTTTGGTTGTTGTAATTATTCCTTGATCAATAAGAATATTTTTTATCATTTCCCTGTGGATGTTTACCTTTAAATGGTTTTACCACATAAACCATTGTGTTCATTGTGTGATAGATTGATTGTTGGTTTTATTTATTTTCCATTGAATATTGTTGAGTTGATGCTTCCACTGCCAAACAAGTGGTATCAGAGCAGGTGAGTCGAGTCGATCTGAGCAGATCTGCATAAGTTAAAAGAGAGTTGTTGGGAGAGATCTGGACTGTAGAAGGATAAAATGAGTGTAGGGGGCATGATAGATATGATATCCATGTTATCATTTCTCCACATGCTACTTAGCTTGCACGATAACCATTTTTCATCACTGCGGAGTGTGTGATATTCGGGAAAGATTATTGATAAGTGAATTTGTCTGCAGAGTAATAAAGATTGGTGGAGGTACAAAATTAAAAAAAAAATGATTTTAAATTACAAGTCCACTTGTTTGTGTATACAGAGAGATATTATATATATTGAAAAGTGAAAAGTCCAAGATTAATATATTTTGATCAATTCATCCATTTACCATTCCACCCATGTTTTTTTAAATGGCCATCTTATTTGTTTTTAAAGTGGAGAAATATATAAATTTATATTTTGAATAAAGACTTATACATTTCTTAAAAAGGTTGAAGTTGAAAGTTGAAGGATGGGGTAAAAACAATTCGTTTTGTTTTTTAGATATATGTATATAAGAGAGGTGGTTCTTTATATAAATTTACCTGGGAGTTATGCATTGGTTTATTGGTTAGAAGATTTTATTTGACTTGTGTTGAAAGATATGGCATTTGTGCTAATGGAAAAAGTGCAGAGTTCAAAGTTTGAGGTGGAGAAATTCAATGGAAAGAATAACTTTGAGTTATTGAAGCTTAATATGTGGGATCTGCTTGTGCAACAAGGATCGCAAAAGGCATTGGTGGGAAAGACAAAGAAACTGACAAGCATGAAAGACGAGGATTGGGAATATTTGGATGAAAGATCCCTCAGTACCATTTGTTTATGTTTGTCAGATGAATTTTTTTTTAACATCGCTAGAGAGGAGGCAACAACAAGAGCAATGATGGTTGAGTATCCATGAAAGAAAGAAAAAAAAATGTGTTTACCTTGGAGTTGTAAAAATTATTGATTGCATGTAAATAAGCATATGTCTGTAAGACCTAGATAGGCATGTGTACCCCTAGTTTATTGTGTCACCTATGAAAAGTGTAGACATAGATTTAGGTAGATTGAAGAAGTGGGGGGAATATATCTTGGGTTAACCTTGACTTGGTGAAATATTTAATGGGTTAAATATTTTTTTTAGGACAAAGCACGTGGTTTTTTAGGTCCATGTTTTTTGGATAGCCCATGGTATTGTGTCCATTGATTGCATGTATTGAAGCCTATAAAAGGCTTGGTGAACTCCATTGTAAATGGGTCTAGAGGTAAGCGGTGAAGGTTTACTTGGCCAACTTTACTAGATTGGGTCAAGGGAATTTTCATGTTAAGGTGGAGCACTGAGACTCCATTGTAAAGTCCCTGGAGGTGATAGTAAAAGGTTCACTTGTGTCGGCTTGGCCAGGTTTGGTCAAGGTTTTTCGAATGAAATATTTGAGGTGGAGCAATGTGTCTAGGTTAGAAAGGTGGGTATGTAGAAAGGTTGATGTGTTTATAGATTTGTAGTGAAATGAACATTGGAAATTCATTCAAGTGTTTGAGAATATATGATGAAGGTAGGTTCATATCCATGGAACTTGGAAATTATTGCAAGGAAGTTGGGATCGAAGGGGCATGTTCAATAATGCCAAGTTGCGTCAATAGTTGTGGGAGAAAGTGGTTGTGCTATTTGGTAAATCGGTCACCATCGGTTGCAAAAGACTGGAAGATTGTGGAAGAGGTATGAATAGGTCATTTGGTGATTATTCAAATATGAAATGATTTGGTTGTGACACTTATGTTTTTTATGAGAATTCTAAGTAGGACGTGGATCAAATAGGTATATCTTTTCTATGGCGATGATGTTAAGGGATGTATATTGTGGGACCCTACTACCCATATAATCATCATGGATAGAGATGCAATGTTTAATGAATCTCCTTTTATAAAATCAAACATAGTAAAAGATGAAAGGTTTAAAGCATGACCGGTAGTAGAAGGGTCTTTGGAAGGTATTGATTTCCATGAAAGTTTCTCACCAGTTGTTAAAATCTCATTTCTATTCATGTTTTTTTATCACTGGTTGTGTTACTTGATATTGGGTTAGTACAACTAGATGTTAAAATTGTTTTACATTGAGTTTTTTGGATGAGGAGATGTATATGGAAAAACCAGAAAGGTTAGTTCAGAATCATAATAGAAGATTTGTTTGCAAACTCAGGAATCATTGTATGGCCTAAGGTAACTAGGAAATGGTACAAGATGTTTGATTCCTTCATGGTGAGCAAAATTTTACAAGAAGTGAGTATAACCATTATATTTATGGTATATTTATTATCTTGTTGTTAAATGATGTTCTTGTTGCAAGCACGAGCATGTTTGAGATCAACAGGTTGGCTCAGTTGTTTAGGATGTTTGATATGAAGGATCTAGGAGCAGCGAAACAAATCTTAGGAATGGAAATACACAAAGACATGAAATATGGTAAGCTTGGTTATCACAATAGAATTATGTGGTGAAGATACTTAGAAAATTCGGTACGAATAATGTGAAACTGGTAGAATCCCTTTGGCTTTCCATTGTAAGTTTTCTTTATGTCCTAAATAATGAAGAAGAAAAGGGTTATATGTCTCATGTATCATATGGTAGTAGGAAGTTTTATGTATGCAATGAAATGGTCAGTATTTCACATGCAGTTGGTGTTTTCAGTAGACACATGGAAAAACTAGGTGAAGAGCATGGAAATGGGTGTTGATGATTGCGATGGGAATGTTCAAGTATTTCACATGCAGTTGATGTTGTTTGTGGACATGTGGAAAAACCAGGTGAAGAGAATGGAAATGGGTGCTTCAATATATTAGAATCACAAAAGCACAAGTATCACCTACAATGGTTGCATGATTTAGTATGTGGTTATGTTGATTCGAAAAACTTGGAAAAGAAGATACCTACCCCAGGTTATGTCTTGTATGAATGCAATGATATATTGGGTAAGTTTGGACAAGTACAGGATAAGGTGTTATTTGATGGTCAAAGTGTTGTGAATTTGACTAACAGTCCAACATATCAAAATTGGGCAATGTATCATTTTGTATGATAGGTTATTGAAGGAGGCAGAATGGTCCATACTAGAGAAAATCATGTATACATGTTCATGTAACCAGTACTAAATTATACGGTGATATATCAAGAAAATTATACTAAATTATACGGTGATAAATAAATTTGGGCATGATATATCAAGTAAATTATTGTCAAGGTAGAGATTGTTTAAATGTGCCAACTAATTTCCCATGATTTTTGGAATATGGGTGGATTGTTTGACTTATAGTATTCTGCCATTAACTGAACAACTAAAAATAGAATATGGATAGGTGTAATTGTTTGATCAGTTTTTGTAACTTCTTGATCAGTTTGTGATAGGTTTTTCTAGTTGTTTGATAGATGTTGTATATATTATGCATGCCCTTAGAGGAAAATGTGCAGTGTGGGATGAGTGTGAGGTTTGCAAGCATGTGTTTGTTTTTTTCAATTCTCCCTTGATCAATAATAATGTTGATTATCATTGCCCTGTGGATGTTTCCCTTTAAATGGTTTTACAACGTAAATCATTGTGTTAATTATGTGATTTATTGTTGTCGGTTTTATTTATTTTCTGTTGAATCTTGTTGAGTTTATGATTTTTCCTCCCAACATAGAGACCTACCTTAATAAATACAGTTTAATACTGGTTGGAAGGAAACCATGGTGGTAATACTAATAGTCTTATGATCCCTCTTATTGTGTCATCGTCAATTAAATGGTCTATGGATCCATCCTCTCGTGCCTGCACCATCCCTTTGAAGCATTTACCTGGTTTACAGATCAGATGGATGTAGGGGCAAGAAGGTTGATGAATAGTATTCTCTTCATTATTCTGGTTTGAAAATGTATCTTTTTTTTCCTTTGTTAACTAGGGTGAAATGATTTGTTTTATTATCTCTATATTTTAATTGTCCCAAGCATGATACGAACCTCTAACGGGTGGAGCCACTCACCTAAATGTAAGGAGTATAGATCCCTATTTTATATATACTATTTGGAGTGGTCAAGCAGGTATATAGGCGACACTAAAGGTTGCAGAGAGCCTATAAATAGAATTATCATCATCATATCCATTCCATAAACGAATTTCAGATATGAAATGGAAGTCAAGAAACTAATTTATTTCCCCGGATGGGGTGACAGCGCAGCAAGACCGACTACGTGGCGCCGAGGCGGGACAGGGAGGCACAGTCCCCACAGGTTCACGTCAAGCTCGTAGTTAATACGCCATGAATCCACCACAGCGCATTCAAATGTGGAGGGGGTTCGCGCAACGTGAAGGTACCAGCTCCCAGGTTCGATGTTCAGTGCGTTTAATGCAGGCAGTCATGGCGGTGTATATCGAGACCACCACCTTTCTATGGTTCATTGCATGCAGGATCTCGCTCTTCAGCCAGAAGCTCCCGCGAATTTCTCTACGCAGCAGGGCCACGCTCCTTAACCCCAAGAAGCCGAGCGGCCTGAGCACTTCAGTTCTGGGCACTGCCATGCCTCGGCTCCGGGGCACTCCGAGACGGGGGGCGGCCTGGTATGCCGCAAAGTCACGGCGTCAGCGCAAGGAAGCTTTCGAAA
>ML803410.1:70866-112989 GCA_009831015.1 Picea engelmannii
CTAGAGTTGTCATGTACATTGAAAGAGATACTAGTAAGCTAGAGTTGTCATGTACATTGAAAGAGATACTAGTTTGATTAAAGGAACTAACAAAGGGAAGCTTAATTCAAGGAAATGATTCATGTAAAATATCATTTTGAGACATGAATATGTTTGACATTTAAACCACTCTTTTCAACACTATAACGTGTTATCATAGATTGATCTTGTTGATTTCTAGTGACAATGATGTATGAAAAGGAGTGGGGATATTCAAGGTGTTCATACTTAATGTCTAGTTTCAAGGTAGAGTTGTCATGTACATTGAAAGAGATACTAGTTTACTAAGAGGAACTAACTAAGGGAAGCTTAGTTCAAGGAAAGGAAGCTTAATTCAATAAACTTATTCATGTAAAATATCATTTTGAAACATATATAAATATGTTTGACATTTAAAGTACATAATAGTAAGTTATATTAGAAATTCTTTCAAAAAGATAAAAATAACATGACTATATGAAAAATGTCACTTTGATGACTAGCTATGAAAAGATTATTAATTTTGATGTGATCAAGTTATAGCCAACTTATTTGTTAGAATTTACATAGTTAATTTAAATTGTGGATGGTAGGTAATGTAAGTTAACATTTAAGGAGACCATCAATATCAATAAGTGAGAGGGTTTATTAAAATTGGTTGATTAATGAATGATGTTAATTAAGCGTAAGATAAATATAAATGAATGACTACCTCCTAATTTGTAGAAATAGCATAAGGGTTACTGAAATTTTAAATGAAAGTTTTTTTTTTTTTTTGTCTTTTACTACATGATATGTCTTGTTATATAGGGTAGAAGGATTGGTAAATAAATTTTGAAACCATCCCATTGTGGTTTTAATAGATAATCTCAATTACTAACAACTTGACATATTTTCTTTATGCCCCAAGATAAAATTTACAACAAATCTCAATGTGCTACCATACCAAGGCAATTTTACCATGATTTTTAAGTAATACTTGTTTTTTTCCCATTGTGCTTTTAATAGATAATCTCAACTACCAACAACTTGACATATTTTCTTTATACCCTCAAGCTAAAATTTACAACAAATCTCAATATGTTACCATACTAAGGCAATTTTACCATGATTTTTAAATATTACATGATTTTTAAGTATTACTTGTTTTTTTCTTGTCAATGTCTACTATGTCTTTATTATTTTTCTTCTCAAGAATAATTTGCAAATTTTACATGGGAATTTAGCCATAAACCTTGTTTTATAGAAATAAATCTCATGCAAGATAGAAAAATTCCATTCTAGATGCATGTTTTATGGAAGGATATAATCAATAGTTATATTAACCATAAGTACTAATTGATATTATAATGTTTTACTTTGATTTAAAATGATTGCAAGACAATCCCCTTCAAAATGTAATTAAATAGGAATGGATGTTACAATGGAGGTGCATTGATTATGTAAATTTAAAATATGGTTTAGTTTTCATGTTGATCGGCATTTTGACTTGCAAAACTTTTGCAAACAACAAACCTTTGTTTGAGATTTTCTCATTCATCATGGTTTAATAGAAAAACTTTACAATGATGCATACCTAAAGGATGTTCCTTCTTGAAGTTACTCTTTTCCATTGCAATATTTCTTTTTTTAGGATTGATTTCCTTCATTCCAAAGTAACTAATTTCACCTATCCAATCAATAAGGACATAATTTTTAATAAAAAAATTATAATGAAAATATTATTTAAGACCCACTGGTGTAGGAAGACATGCAAACATCTCTATTGTTAGACCAAATATAGTTTATACAAGACTAAAATAACTATTTATATGATTACTACGATAGAAATGTTCAGTAAAAAAATCAAATGTCTATACGTGGTTTGAAAAACACTATTAAATTTGAACGTTTTTGCGACGAAGTAGAGACGAATTTTCATCGGCATAGAGTCATTTTTGTGACCAAGATGATTTTTTTTTCGTCGAAATCCATTCATCAGTCTAGCCACCACACATGGATCTTCATCGGTCTGGTGACTGAGAAAAGAAGCCTATTCTCAATAGGGAAAAGTTCGGCTAGCAACAAATGTTAGTCGGTCGAACGATTAATATTAGTCGCAAGAGTGACCAAGACAACCCTGGCAAGCTTAGTCAATAAACCACTCTGAGTCAGTAGAATGATGAATATTAGTCGCTAGAGAAACCAAACCATCAGTTAAAAAGGTCAAACGAAGGAGGATCAGTTAGTTGCTAGAACGACCAAGTGACCTAGTTTGCGACCAAATGGCAATACAGGTGACTAACACGTTGGTGTTTGCGACCAAATGGAAATACTAGCAACGAACATGTTAGTCGCTAGAGTGACCAATGTTGGGTTTTTTTTTTTTTTAAATTATGCCATTCACACAAGAATATAGAATAGCAGCGAGTGTGTGAGGAGAGGATGATTGTATGCATAAGAAGGCTATTGTAGTTCTCCCTTGAATAAGAAGAAGACTGATAATCATTGCCCGTAGTTTTTTCCCGATTTGGGTTTCCACATAAATCAGGGTATCAAGTGTATGAATGATGTGCTTGGTTTAATGTGTGTTTCATCTTGCTTATTTTATGCTCTCTTATATGCTATGTTTTGCTTCCGTTGACCAACAAAGGAAATGGTGTTTCTGGTGGACAACAAGCATCTGTATCTATAATTTTTATTGCGTTCACTCTGAGAACTTTAAACAGACTTGGGATTATGGCTATGGTGTGGAATGCAGTGAATCAAACAGTAGCAACTCGGGGTATGTTTCTCAACAACACACAAAATATCCCACGGATTTCTCAGTTACACACAAAATTTCTTGGCTCTCGCACACAAATTTCAATCAGAAGTTCAATCATATTCATAAACTCCAGTTGTATGTGGTCTCCTCGAATGGCATTGGTTTCTTTCACTTTGGTTTTGGCAGGAAGAAGTTAAAAACATCAAAGAATATTTCAAATAGTTGTTATCATCTCAAACGGTGTATTTTGCAGCCTTTAAGATCTTGAATTTTGAACAGTACCATAAAATTTAGTACCTGGGTGTTGTATCATCGTGTTAAAAGATGAAGAAAATGTGGACAATTCTTGCACATTAAAAGTGTTTTCCAGTAAGAAACTTGTTGTTGTAATAGGATGTTGGAAGGGAAGGACAAATTTTTATGGTTTCACAAATATTATGTCACACACTCAAATCCAATTTGTCAAGAGGCATGGTTGATTCATTACAGGGCGTCATTGAGGAGAAATGTCATCCAAGAGTGCCAAATCATAGTTTAACAACAATTATCAGAATGTCAAACAACGCCCAAGTGCTAGTCTAAAGGAGTGAAATAAATAATGCCAAGGGAGTTAGCTCATACAATTTCAATTTTAAAACCAGTAAAATTAGCAACCCACCGAGGGAATTCACAAATTCTTGGGCAATTGCAATTTTTAAATCAATTAAAGGATTGCGATTAAATTGAGAACACCAAATTTGTTCTTGAAGCAATTTTCAAGCGTAGATGTTGATGAGATTACCAATTTTGTTTTGGGAGCCGACATTGACTGAAAAGGTAGATTGTATGGAAGGGACTTCTATTAAGGAAATCCCTATTGCGACAGGGATTCAATGTTTTATAAATATGGCTATGAAGTGACTGATACTGATGGTATGAACCCTCTATCAGTTCATCAACTAACAGGCTGATCTGTGCCACCAATTTTGAAGGAAACAACTACAAATAGAAATGAAGACAGTTACTTTTGGGTGAAAAACATAAATAATGGCTTTAATGCCTTCATCAATATGATAAATGATTAATCATATGTATTGATGATTTATTACTTGAATTAATTGTTGATCACTCCATAAACAATGTGTGAATAATGGTAACTAATAATGAGCAGTTATGGATGCAGAAGATTCACCAACCCTCCACCATAGTAACAAATCTAAAACATATTTTCCACGAATGAGAAATGAGTGTGAATCATCGACCTATAATATCACTATGGATATCGACAATGTTGGCCAAATGAAGTAGCAAGGAAAGTGTTAAGAAATAGGAAATAGATTTCACAAAGTGTGGGTTATTGTAGAAGTGAAAATCAATTGTGGAGTTCAGAAAAAATCACGGGAGGAACATTGAACATATGAGAGCCTATAGATATGGATTTAATACAAATTAATCCTAACATGTAGCATATATTCCAACAAACAATATGGATGGCATTATTTGACATACTCATTGGATACAACAATGCAATTACTATAGAGTTTTCTCAACAGTTGCACAAAATGCCATCGTAATTCGAGGTTTTTAGGTTGGCACAACATTTTAAGATCTTGGAACATTATAGACATTGTAGGATCATTGGCATTCCATATTACTTAATGAATTTTCTCCAAAGGATGGATATATAAGTCCAATCGAGAGCATAAGCAGTTGTAGCACACCATGGGTTGATTAAGCTATTTGTTGTCAATGAATTATGAAGAATACAACCATATGTCACATGGGACATGCTCATTATCCATCCTGAAGAAAATGTAGCATCAAAACCATGTATTGAATACTCATCACATGCTTTAGAACATGTGCCAACACTAGTAGGTGAAGAATCCATGGATGTTACAGAGCCTATATCAACTATTGCATAAGAATTAGCAGAGTGTGAAGAAGGAGTAGGAGGATATCTCCTCAATAGATTAGGAACTAGAATCAAATATTTATAGGGCTGCAAAGGAAAATACCTTAGCCCAAGCTAAGGAGCCATTTGATATTCTAGATTCCCCATAGCAAGAAGATCCTGCCACCCTGTTAGGGGTTCCAATTGTTAAAGGAAAAGAAGAAATCAACAACCTTGTTGATGAAAAGACACTTGTGATACATTAAGAGAGTAGCTATGTTATTGAGCATATTCCGAAGAGGATAAGGAGATATGGTTCGAATAGGATGCAAAAGAGGATTCTAACACACATTGTGGCCACAAATTCAGTTAAATGTTTGATGAGACAGTTGTTGATTGCTCAAGGTGAAGTAGCAATGGAAGAAATAAGAAGAATCAAAAGGTGAGAACTTTGTTTTTGTCATTAAGCATAACCAAGTAATCACTTTGCTGGAAGAGAAATTTTATTTAACGTTAATAGATTTTAATGAAAATTTAGAAGTCCTCGGTAATGAAAATACCAAGATAAAAATTGACCTGGTAAAAAAAATGCAAGAAAATACAAAAAAGGATTAGGAAATTGCAAGATTAACATATGTATGTGAGGATATTATCGAACAAGCTTACAAAATGTTGGCACATAGACCACTTGCTAGGGTCTATGCTTTATACTTGAAAGATCAATGGTACAAATTTAACATTGAATGATACATATCTCTTATGAAGATGGATTTCCAAAACACTTGGAAATTTTGTGAATTGTATTTTGATATCACTCCTAAAAGGAGAAATCTCCTTTGCAAACCTTACCTACACAACTAGGCGTTGTAACAAATATTGAGGTCACCAAACTCCTATGTTGGGGGTGTATAAATATGAGCATTTAAGTATGGGTTCCAGAATGAAACTATGAGGTTCACAACTACAAAATAACATGAGACTAAAGATATTATAGTAGAATTGAAGATAAGAGTAGAAGGGGCCAGACCAAGTAAGGTATGGAAAAATCATATTCACCTAACAGTAGATCTATATGACTACCCAATTTTGGAGAGAAGACACTTGGAGGTTGCAAAAAAATCATCAACACCTCCATAAATGAGGTACTAAGGAATATAGATTTGAGGTGACAAACACTAACATAGAAGCTATTGTAAAGAGAGACACACTCACTACTAGGACACAAGACAATTCTCCATAGAGTTGATTCATATATTGAAGGTCTCAGGGTGAACATATCCTAGTGGATAGGGTTGAAGTTCAAGTCCCCCTCCTACTATACCCCATTCCATACTTTAGGTAGTCAGGAGAACCTGACATTGATATTCTATAGGCAAGAACATTTTCACTAATAGACACATTGAGAGATAACATGTGGTACAGTGCATATAGATACGTTGGAGCATATATGATGTTGTTTATTGATTAAGAGTGGTGTGACACATACAATGATTATGGCATGATAACTAATGTAGTTGTTGATTATTGTATGGATAGGAATGATTGAAGATGTTGATAATGTAGCTACCTATGAGAGAAAACCTTGTGAAAAGGATAAGGAAAAGAGGATGATTGTCAATATGTTGATGAAGGGATCGTGTGAGTTTGCATGAAACATTATCTCATCAAGTAGCATCAAGAATATTGATGTAAACCGTGCAGGTATAAAAATTAGCCATGCCAATATAGCATGTGACCTGAAAGGAATTGGGTAAGAATTCCTTCAATCATACTTGATATCTTTATTGATAGGTTTATAATAATGTTTGAATGCATGCATGTCATTGATACCCAAGTGGGGTACAACAAAGGAGGGAAGCTTCTAATATGTAAATATTGTTAGAATCTTTGTGATGCATTCATGAGTTAGTATGTCAAGATTGAGTTAGTTAACAATCATAACTATAGAATTAATCATTACACTCATGTTATGAATTTATATAGCATGTGAAACCAAATTCCATGTGAAACATCCATGTTTGAGACCATGGTGTGTAAGAATTGGAAAACAACTATAGCACTACACAAGTATACAATGGTATTCCTACTTGTAATAGATGTTTTGGACTACAACCACTTTTCCAACATTGAAGAGAACTAAAGGATTATATTCTTGGTGTTGTGTATGGGTGGAGAAGGAAGGTATCCAAATGGTTGAACAAGTAATAGGGAATTGTTTGGATGATGTATAGAGGTGTTGTTTGGGTCCTCCAACCTATCTTGGTAAAACACATGAGCTTGAATTATGGTAAGTTTGATTGAATGAGAGGATGCATTGAGAAAATATACATAAATAAATTATGAAATCATACAAATAATGATCCTACAATTATGAATTGTTTTGGTACATATGATTTATGCATTGAGTGGATGCATGATTGTAATGCATATATAATGAATGATAGTTTTATTTCAATTCATGTGATATACAGTTGGAAGTGATTGAATTATTAGTGTGTTATAATTCTTAGATCACTTCTAGGGTTGTTGTAAATGCTTCAATGAAAGGATTATATGCATTAATAATTATAGTTGTTTGGTTGATTGAAAGTTCATATTGCAAGTAGAATTATATTGGATGTGGCAATGAGTGTAAGTCCATAATGAAGACTAGGTGTTACCACATGCAAGAGACATACATTATGAGAAGAATATCATACTTGTGAAGTTCAATTTCTATGTGAAATAGGTTTGAAACAAAATATTTCTAATTAAAATTATTATGATGACATCTCATGTAAATTTTATGTATGTGATACAGGTGAGATGATGGATCTGTATAGGAAAGAAAAATGATGGTTGTTTAAGCTGGAAATCATAGAGAGTGATCTGTAAACGGTCATGGATATTCCACTAAAAATTTTGTCACAAAATATCTAATAAAATATTGAAATCTTTATTGTGAAGGTTAATTTCGTTTAGATCTCATATTCCTTAATTACTGGTTTTTTTCTTCAAATGTATGAAATACTTGAAATGTGAAAAATAGAGAACAAAGATAAATACTCACACACCATACACAAATAAACACAAGATATAACCTGGGAAACCCAATACGAGATAAAACCTAGCTAGAAGGTGAGGTCGCTATGCTTTCTTTTCTTCAAATGCAAGTACAAAGAAAGAGACACTCTCTAGAGAGTTTCCTTTTGACACTATGGCATGTATGAATGTTATAGAATCTCTCCTCCTTTTTTATGATCTCGAAATACTACTCCTAGGTTCTCTTATCAACTATGGAACAAATACAATTCTAAATAATGGAACCCCTTCTCCTCCTAGCGGCTATGTATTAAACATCACCCAATAGCCATCTAGGGGTAGTTTTTGTGATAAGGTTTTAGACCTTCTAGAATATTATTAAAAGTCAATACATGTATAGCCCTATATGCATGAGTAATGGGGGATTACATGGCATCCACTCATACCATAGTGGTTAACACGGTAGGTCAACTTGCGGGAAACATAACTTTTTCACACGAGCTCTAATTAACGTGATTTTTGCATTGTTGGAAAGGCCTCAATGTGTAGAATAGATTTAAGGGGTATCAAATAAATATAAGAAAGTTTTGACCCCAAAAACTATCGTTTGATGCATCAAAATAGCTTCAGAAGGTTTCAAACCCTAATTTTCCAAATTGGGACCTGCCATTAAAATGACCCTGCAAGCTAATTCCTCTAATGTTTTCCACTCTTAAAGCATCGAGATAGATAAAAAAATAATATAATGATCCAATCCAGATCATACCTCCCCATTTAGACAGTCTTTTTGTCCCCAAAATATTTACTTCATGGGGTGAGGAAATGTTTCCTCTACCTTCTCCTTGGAGTACCACTTTTTTTTTCCTGGAAGTTGTCCTTCCAACCCAATATACCAAAGGTCATGTTGCCCATATCTTGTAGTTATAGACTGCTTCTGCAAAACTGTGTCCTCTGCCAACTTTTCCTAAGTATCTAGTGCTAAGTACTCTATGGAAGGTAGGACATGCTCCTCCTCTTGATCCAACATGGAAAGTTCGTAGAGTTTGAGATTCTCCACATTCACTACTGAGTAAATGCACATGTATGGGGGTAGACTGAGTTTGTAGGTGTTATGTCCCACATTCTCCAATATCTTGAAATATCCATATCATAGAGCCTTGATCTTATTACCATGACCCTATAGTATTTATTTGTTCAGTTGTAACCAAACTTTGTCTCCCACTTTGAATGACTTCTCGGTTTTGTGTTGATCATGTATGGCCTTGTATTTTTCCCATGACTTCTTCAATGTCTCATGTACTTTCAAATGGATTTTCCTAATCTTCTCAAAAAAAAATTCTTCTCTCATTACATCTCACGTGAGGTCCTCCCTCACTCCTCTTTGTTGTCCATATGCAACATCCAAGGGTGAAGGTGGAAAATATCCAAATAAAGTTTCAAAAGGTGACTTATCAGTAGAATTGTGGACTATTCTATTATAAGAGTATTGTATGTAGATTATATTTTCATCTTAGGTATTCGAATGCTTCTAATTGTGACCCCTCAAAAGTTGCACCAAAGTCCTATTGACTACTTTTTTGTGGCCATCTATCTATGGATGGAATGTTAAATATCTCTTCAATTTAGTGACCATCTTCTCCCACAATGTAGTCCAAAATGTACTAAGAAATTTAGTATCCCTATTTGATATGATGTTCCTTGGTATCCCAAAGTGCACCTAGACCTATTCAAAGAACATGTTTTTGTATTCTTGTTCTTTGATAGTCTTTTTACAAGGCATGAGAATGCACATCTTGTTGAACCTTCCAAATACCACAAATAGATAGTCATGTCCCTTCCTGATTGTTGGTAAACCTCCCACAAAATCCATGGAAATGTTTTCCCAAGGTTGAGTGGGTACAGTCAAATCCCACTAGCGAAATTGGATTTCAAGGGTTTCGTTATGGAAGCTGGACAAGGTTCGAAACTCATGGTAGCTAGGAGGAGACACCCAAAAAAAATCCATCCATGTTAAGGGTTGGTGTATCCTAGGCAAAGAGAGATCCCCAGATGATTTTGATGTCTTAGATGTTGTTGGGTCATGATTTCTTAGACCATAGGCTAGTCCTACAGGTAATGGACATGCTAGAAAAAAAAAAAAAAGGTCAAGTGAGTACGGGTAAGGGATGGTATAGACCTTGCTTCCTATTACTAGTCTTGTTGATACAACAAAGTATACATCCTCTAATATATCATGTTTGTAACATCCTTCTCTTGTGCGCACTGAGCGAACTTATTCTTTGAGGACACTTGCTTGCAAGTGATCCGGATTATTGTACTATTGAGCGTCTGATTATGATTATCAGGCATTAAGGATATGATGACATGTTGTTTGTTGTTTGTTGTTTGACACAAAAAGGTGTTATTGACAGGGTTCTCCTGAGTGTGCAGGACTGTGGACCTTGAGGATGCAGAGGCATCGATGGAACTCCTTGGACTCTGGATCGAGTCAGGGAGTGGACTATTGGGTTTTTATTATTGTTGATATGACATATGCACATCTGATTATATGCTAAGAGTATTGGTGGAGTAATGACTCTAGGGTTTTTTATGTCTACCAAGTCAATCAAGAGCCGAGTTGTACCCTTGGAGCACGTAGTGTGTCCTAAAGGGAACATCATGCAAGGGAAACAGAATGAGTTGAGTGGCACCCTTGGAGCACGTAGTGTGTCCTGAAGGGAACGTCGTGCAAGGGAAACATAATGAGGCAAGTGGAACCCTTGGAGAACCTAGTGCGTCCTCAAGGGCACGTCGCATTGCTAACTAATAAGTGAATAAACCTAGATGGCCTTAGAACGAATGATGTGATAAGAAATATTTAAAAACAATTTCCCTAATAAAAATGCCACCCAGCCTAGGAAAATAAAATCTAGGTCTAAGTAATACTTGTGCAAAATAATAATAATAATAATAATATAATCATATTTAAACATGTGACGAGAAGGGGGTAAGAAATTCAATTAATTTATTAAAATCAAATTACTTTGGGGGATTAAATTCTTAAAATGGGGGAAATGATTGTTTGTTAATTATGCTAATTAAAAATTTATTAATTAAAAAGAAAAAGGGGAAAAAGTAATTTTCTACACTTGCTAATTGGAGTTTTAGATAAAAAGGGAAAAGAGGGGAAACTTAAAAGAATAAGGAAACTAAGGGAAAAAGGGGGAAACATAAAGAAAAAGTGAAACATAAGGAAAAAGCAGAATGACTAACTTAGAAAGGAATCGTTCCTTTAAGAAATTTCTAAATGGAACTCAACTAGGAATTTAGTAAGGGCGTAAGTCACTAAAATTTCTAAGGGAATATGGGGACACCTAGGAGCGATTCTAGGAATGATTTTAGGTGGGTGAGGGAAATAGGAGTAATTAAATAATTAATGAATTTAATTTCTGTTGCAATGGAGGGGATGGGTGACATGTGTATGGGGAGGATTTTTTTGAACTAAATTAATGAAAATTAAATTAAATGGGAATTTGGGAAATAAATCACTTAGAAACTCTATGAAAAGGATGGAGGAGGGTGAGTATGGAGATATTATTTTATGCGTAACGTTGCACTGCAGAATTTTTGACTTGACTAACTTATCTTGTGGAGTTGGGATACCCAGCTCAAGTACGAGTTGTAGCTCGACCTTTCGAGGGGAGCTAGTTGCTAGTTGTTCTTTGGTTTAGAGTGTGTGGCCCCTTTGCAGCTCAGGGGGCTAAGGGGGGAGAAGAGTAGCCCTAGCGTTGGCTGGGAGGTACCGGTGAAGTCACATCGATCAACAAGCAGGAGCTGCCCGAAGCACGCAGGACAACGACTCAGAGTTGTCACCTTGGGCTACAGTACGCATGCCTTTATTTTGCATGGTAGATTACTATTGATCTTGCACTTTCATTCATGTACTTTTATTGTGTAAAAAAAGTGTTTTACTTAGCGCTTTTAATCAAGAACTTAAAATCATCATAGCTTTACACTCGTTGCATCGATTGATCTCCTTGGCCACCGATCCCTGGGGTTGGTAGGCGAACTCACAAGAACTTCCTGCTAGCTTGGGTAGGTGTGGTGCGGGTGCTTGGTATCATTGACTACGATTACGACTCACCAGAGCATGAGCCCGAGAAATAGCCTGGGGAAATCCAACAAGAAGCTGAGCAACCTGAATAAACCTAGCAAGAAGGAGGTGCAATTCCCCATATTCCATCTACTACTTACCTTTTTGAAACTGCTAACATTTTGTCTGTAGAAGCAGGTTATAAAGGCTCCACCTATCATTCATTTATCCCTGTGCAAAGTTGTAGGTGAATAAGTGAATTAGTGTTCATAATCTTCTAATTAATCCCACCCACAACCTAGACCCAGTAATCATGAATAGAAGGCTCTGGATCTCAACCAGGAAGGGTAAGGCTCTCGAAATGGAATTGGTAGCTCTGCTATTGACGGATCAATCAAATGGGACTGGAACTGGATCTCGATCTCAATAAACTGTTTTGTTTGTTTTATTGATTAATTGAAGAGTTTGTGCTTTATCTTTCGTCCTCATCCCTAGATCATCAGTCCACGCTTGAGCAGTCGGCCAAGAGTCGGATCGACAATCGTCACTTCGGTGTTAATAGACCTATAGATCCTAATGCTTTGTTTTTCTATGCGTGGATGATGAGAGAAGGATGTTTTTTCCCATCTGTCTACCCTTGTTGATTGTTCCTAGTTGATGGATTGCCTTGTGCCTTTTGCGATTGATTACTTCTGTGATTGTTTGTCTTTTCTTTCCACGATCTGCTTATTACCCCCTGCGTTTTTTATGAAATGATCTCTGTGTTTTTAATGAAATTTCCTCTACGTTTTTAATGAAATGATCCTTTGTGTTTTTCATGAAATGATCTTTGCATTTTTAATGAAATGTCCTCTATGTTTTTAATGAAATGATCCTCTATTTTTTTCATGAAATGATCTCTGCGTTTTTGATGAAATGATCTCTGCGTTTTTAATGAAATGTCCTCTACGTTTTTAATGAAATGATCCTCTGCATTTTTCATGAAATGATCTCTGCGTTTTTCATGAAATGATTACTGCGTTTTTAATGAAATGTCCCCTACATTTTTTATGAAAATATCCTCTGCGTTTTTGATGAAATGATCTCTGCGTTTTTGATGAAATGATCTCTGCGTTTTTAATGAATTTCCTCTATTCCTTGATGAAATGATTCCTGCATTTTTTTTTTATGAAATGACCTCTGTGATCTTATATATTTAAATGACATATTTAACAGTTAATTACTCTACGTTTTAGATATATATTACTATGAATTTCCATACCCTGTAGTAAGTTGCATGTGATGACTGTGAATATTACTGCAAATTTAATTAACTGTAGTAAGTTGTGGGTGATATATATTACTGCGAATTTAAATAATCTGTAGTAAGTTGTGTGTGATGGTTGTGAACAACTATGTTTTGGGATTGTGATACTATCGTTGTGTGGTAATTGTTGGGTGGAACGTTGTGCATGACAACGACTTTATATATCTTTATTTATGTTGTATTATTACATTTGAACTTGATAGCAATTTTATTTGTTTATGACAACGAAAATAATGGACTGAAATATTTATTGCATTATTATTGTTGTATTATAGTTATTGTTGTTGTATTATTACAATTAAACTTGACATCAATTATATTGGTTTATGATAGCGAATATAATGGACAAAATTATTTATTACATTATTATTGTTGTATTATATTTTTTACTATTGTATTATTACATTTAAACTTGACAACAATTTTAGTTGATTATGACAGCGAACATAATGGACCGAAATAGTTATTGCATTATTATTGTTGTATTATTGTTGTATTATAGTTATTGTTGTTGTATTATTACAATTAAATTGGACAACAATCATTTGTTAAGCAACTAACTTTTAATGGATAGTGATACCATTCACTGGTAGTGAGCCTTACCTCTTCATATGCTTCCATTTTTTTTTGGCTCTAGGAACAAATGTTGTGAATTATTTTGGGGATATGTGTTAGACGATATTTGCAGCAGTTCTTCTGAAACTATGTTGGACGCCAACACAAATAATATGAATCTGAAATATTGGCCCCGCACCAATTTAACGATTCTAGATATGGTACCACGAATATAATTATGAAACAATTGAATCAGTCAATTCAGTGTTGTTAGTCTTAGAATACCAGTTCGCATCTGAAGTACAGTACACAACTTAACTCGTCTCCAGTTAACACTCATCTTGAAACCCGTCACACTGCTCACTAATTTTCTTTCACTGAAATAACTGAGGTGTTAACTGAGGATTATAATTTATCAAGGTAACATTTCCAAACATAATATGATAAAAATGAATTCTAAATTTGCAGCGAGTATTATATGACTCAAACAATTTAAGCTATTGTTTTGCACTCTCATCAAGTTAACTCAAGGCACTTGAGAAATATAT
Source organism: Picea engelmannii (assembly GCA_009831015.1). Lineage (NCBI taxonomy): Eukaryota > Viridiplantae > Streptophyta > Pinopsida > Pinales > Pinaceae > Picea > Picea engelmannii. Next base: position 85,006 of record ML803410.1, read on the forward strand.
TTACATATATACTTACATGCGATATAATTATCATATATTTACACTCCGCTTTATATATTTACCTATATACTTGCTTACACTAATTCCATTATATCGTATATTAATTATGCCCATCATATATTTATATGACAACAATATAGTATATTTAACTTAGCGATATCATGTATTTATTATATAACATTATCACATATACTTACTAGACAGTAATTTCAATGATAGACAACCGACTCATTTAGAGACAGTCATTTGGTAGTGTTGGACAACATGAATTTTGTTTTTGATTTTCTTATAGCAATTTTCATGATTTTCTTATTGGCGAAATTTAGCGAATTCAATAACCATTATAAAACTTGTTTTATGAATTCTTAACTAGATATCGAACTCATCCTGAGGAAAATACTTATATTTGTTTTAGTTTTATAAATAAAAGGCGGCAAGGACATTAAAGGGCAACAAATTTATATTTAAGGACAGTAATTAAATTTTGTAGTTTAACTTTTAAAGGATAGTGATAGATACTTATCTCATCTTGGGATTTGGAATCTAGTTGCAACGAACTATATATTGACAACAACACTGATACTAAAGATACCTGACATGGATGCAGACTTCTTGGTATGCACTGATGCATCCAAGGAAGGCTTAGGCAGATTCTTGATGCAATATGGTCGAGTGATCACTTACATCTCAAGGAAACTGAGTAGGCATGAGGAGAACTATGTGACGCATGTTTTGGAATTGTTAGCCATTGTATATGCCCTGAAGTTTTGGAGACACTACCTTGTTGGATGAAAATTTGAACTAAAAATAGACCACTGTGGACTACAACACATCTTTACGCAAAGCAACCTGAATGTGCGACAACGACATTGGTCGGAATTGCTTAGCGAGTACGATTTTGAGATTACTTACATAAATGGAACAATAAACCGAGTGGCATATGATTTGAGTTGGAGACCACGCACATTTTTGATGTTGCCTCTTCAGACAAATATACGTGAAAGGATTCTAACTTTACAACGTGACGATGACTGGTACAAAGAGGTCAGGTATTTTATCGGAAAAACTACAATGATGGTACCAAGATTCGAAGTATTTACGTTTGACAAAGATGTATTAATGAGTTTTAAAAATCATATTTAGGTACCACCGAACAATGAGTTGAGGAGTTTGATCCTAAAAGAGGCTCACAAAGCAGTGTACATGGCTCACTCGGGAGTCACGAAGATGAGGGCGGACCTTAAACCCTTATTTTTCTGGAAATGAATGAAGGCAGACATAGTCAACTATGTGGCCAGATGTCTAGAATGTCATCAAGTAAAGGCTAAACATAGACATCCACCAGGATTACTACAGACACATGCTATTTCGAAATCAAAATGGGAGGTCATTTCGATGGATTTCATTGTTGGATTTCCATTGACGGCAAGGAGACACGACTCGATTTTTGTGGTAGTTGACACTCTGACGAAGAGCTCCTTTTATTCTTATGCATACAACATATTAGGCACTAGACGTAGATATTTTTTTCATCAGTGAGATTGTGAGGCTACATGGAGTGCCTAAGAGGACTATATTCGATCGAGGATCAGTGTTTACCAGATGATTTTGGACTAGTTTCCAAGAGGCCTTGGGAACCCAACTTAACTTTAGTACTGCATATCACCCGAAGACTGACGGGTAGACCAAATGAACAAACCAAATCTTGGAAGACATGTTGTTCTTGTACGTGATGGACCAACAAAAGCATTGGGAAGAATTCTTGCCACTGGTGGAATTCGCATATAACAACAGTTACCAAAGCACCATTAAGATGGTGCATTTTGAGTTTCTTTACGGACGACCGTGTTGGACGCCTTTGATTTGGGATCGGCTTGAGGATAGGGTCCTGGTGGGACCTGAAGAGATCCAAGAAATGGAATATCAAATACAAACAATAAGGCAAAGGATCAAAGAAGTGCAGGATCGACATAAGAGTTATGCTAATGCGCATTGTGTCGATTGTAGTTAAGAAGTTGGCGATCGAGTCTTCTTGCAAGTAAAACCGCATAAGAGTTCGATTAAGTTTGGAAAGGGAGCTAAAATGTCTCCTAGGTTCGTGGGACCTTTTGATATTGTGGAGAGGAAGGCGCCCATGGCCTATCGACTAGCCTTTTCTGATTCTTTGAGGCATATGCACGATGTTTTTCATGTTTCTGTTTTGAGACATTATATTAGTGATCCTACACATGTTATTGACATGAGTTCATTGTACGTATCGGATGAGGGGGTGCTCACGGCTGAGCCGATCCATAGACTAGATCATCACATTTGACAACTATAGCATTGAACAATAGATCAGGTCAAGGTCCAGTGGGACGAATATAGTTTGCACTCAGCGACCTAGGAGGAAGCATATGATATGCACCAGCAGTTTCCATTTTTGTTTGATGGATAGACTTATGATACTCGGATACACATTATTTCGGCACTTATATACTTTGAAACTTCAGGACGAAGTTTGAACAAAGAGGGGGTGTATGTAACATCCCGCTCTTGCGCGCACTGAGCGAACTTATTCTTTAAGGACACTTGCTTGCAATTGATCCATATTATTATACTATTGAGCGTATGATTACGATTATGAGGCATTGAGGATATGATGACATGTTATTTGTTGTTTGACATAGGCAGGTGCTATTGACTGGGTTCTCCTGAGTGTGCAGGATGGTGGACCTTGAGGATGTAGAGGCATCAATGAAACCCCTTGGACTCCAGATTGAGTAAGGGAGTGGACTATTGGGTTTTTATTATTGTTGATATGACATATGCACATCTGATTAGATGTTATGATGATTGATTTTATTTCTGACATGATTCATTGATGATGCAGGCTAATGATAGCTTTCCGATCGGACTCACATGTGGAGTAGAGGGGTCATGCACGACTACCAGAGACGTTGAGGGAGAGGTGTGGAAAGAATCCCTACCACAACCTACTAGCACTCCCACTATGGCTCGAAATGTAGGTTAACGATTACCCAATTCGATAAGACCCACGATATCGTGAGGGAAAACTGTGACAGACACTCATGATGATTCTAAGGGGTGTGCAATAAGGTCAGGGCCTTATTCCTTAAATGCCCTTAGTCTCCCACAAGATCACCTAGCGGAGTATTGACTCCAGGGGTTTTTGATGTCTACCAAGTCAATCAAGAGCCGAGTGGCACCCTTGGATCACGTAGTGCGTCCTGAAGGGGACGTCGAGCAAGGGAAACATAATGAGGTGAGTGGAACCCTTGGAGAATGTAGTGCATCCTGAAGGGCACGTCGCACAAGGGAAACAAAATGAGGCGAATGGCACCCTTGGAGAACCTAGTGTGTCCTTAAGGGTACGTCGCGTTGCTAACTAATAAGTGAATAAACCGTGATGGCCTTAGAACGAATGATGCGATAAGAAATATTTAAAAACAATTTCCCTAATAAAAATGCCACCCAGCCTAGGAAATTAAAATCTAGGTCTAAGTAATACTTGTGCAAAAAAAATAATAATAATAATAATAATATAATCATATTTAAACATGTGACGAGAAGGGGGTAAGCAATTCGATTAATTTATTAAAATCAAATTACTTTAGGGGATTAAATTCTTAAAAAGGGGGAAATGATTGTTTGTTAATTATGCTAATTAAAAATTTATTAATTAAAAAGAAAAATGGGGGAAAGGTAATTTTCTACACTTGCTAATTGGAGTTTTAGATAAAAATGGAAAAGAGGGGAAACTTAAAAGAATTAGGAAACTAAGGGGAAAAGGGGGAAACATAAAGGAAAAGAGAAACATAAGAAAAAAGAAGAATGACTAACTTAGTAAGGAATCTTTCCTTTAAGAACTTTCTAAATGGAACTCAACTAGGAATTTAGTAAGGGTGTAAGTAATTAAAATGTGTAAGGGAATGTGGGGACACCTAGGAATGATTCTAGGAATGCTTTTAGGTGGGTGAGGTAAATAGGACAACAATCATTTGTTAAGCAACGAACTTTTAATGGATAGCTATACCATTCACTGGTAGTGAGCCTTACCTCTGCATATTCTTTAATTTTTTTTTTCTCTAGGAACAAATTCTACGAATTATTTTGGGGATATGTGTTAGATGAGATTTGCATCAGTTCTTCTGAAACTATGCTGGACACCAAAACAGATAACATGAATCTGAAATATTGGCCCCGCACCACTTTAACGATTCCAGATATGGTACCACAAATATAATTATGAGACAATTGAATAAGATAATTTAGTGTTTTTTAGTCTTAGAATACCAGTTCGCATCTGAAGTACAGTACACAACTTAACTCATCTTCGGTTCACACTCATCTTGAAACCTGTTACACTGCTCACTAATTTTATTTCACTGAAAACTGAGGTGTTAACTCAGGATTATAATTTATCAAGGTAACATTTCCAAACATAAATACGATATAAAAATGAATTCTAAATTTACAGTGAGTATTATATGACTAAAACAATTTAAGCTATTGTTTTTCACTCTCATCAAGTTAACTCAAGGCACTTGAGAAATATATTTACATATATACTTACATGAGATATAATTATCATACATTTACACTCTGCTTTATATATTTACCTATATACTTGCTTACAATAATTCCATTATATCGTATATTAATTCTACCCATCATATATTTATATTAATGTTGGGTATGTGTTATATTATTTGCATGTGTGTGTGTGGGTGCGTCAAATATGAAAACTGTGTCTCACAATCCCTTTAGTAGTGCTCCATGTGTCGTGTGCGTCGGGTTCTTTCCTAGGGGGGTCCCAGGTGGGTTAGGTATGCCCCCCCTGGTTACGCGCAACACCCCCAATTTTTTTTTTTTGGCAGATTTTGCTATTTTTAGTGGTTTTCTAAATTAATCCTATATTAAGGGATTAGTGTTTTGGTATCTACGAAATACCTAAAAACATTGTATATATTGTATGGTGAATGGTGAAATTCAATAAAATGAATATAAGAAAGGTTTTCCCGGTTGAGGGTTTCCGGTATAAAATCTCTGTGTACTCTGTGTATGAGTCATTGATTAAATTTTGTTTTTCTTAAGAATCTATATGCATTGCTTTACTTCACAGGTTTAAAACTTACATGTGGTATCGGAGCTCATTTTTTGCTTCAAAGGGACACCTTTGTTGTTGAGGGTTTGGCTCGATCTTGATAGATCAAGTTTGTCTTGGGTCTGTGATAAACCTGGGTTTAGTGGGAGATTTTGCAGTGGAGATTCGATTATAGAAAGAGGAATAGCGAGCTAATATAGAATCGAGATAGATAAGTTCAACGGTAAAAACTTTGAGCCATGGAAGATCAATATGGAGGACCTTCTTGTAGACAAAGAACAATGGATTGTTGTGGATCCTGGTACACAACCTACTGGTACACCGTCTACTAGCACACAGTCTATTAGTACACAACCTACTAGTACACAAACTACTAGTACACCAGCTACTGGTATGTCGAAGGAAGATTGGGAGAAATTGGACAGAAGAGCAAGGAATACTATTCGACTCTATCTAGAAGATTCGGTTTTGTTGAATGTCTCGGGAGAATCTACAGCCAAGGAATTATGTGATAAGTTGGGGAATTTGTATCAATCAAAGTCCCTGGTAAACAAGTTGTTTCTTCGAAATAAGTTGTATCATCTTAGGATGGAAGATGGAGATTCTATAACAGAACATCTAAATGCATTTAATACTCTGCTAAGTCAACTTGTCTATGTTAATATTATGATTGCAGAAGAAGACAAGTGTATTACTTTGTTATGTTCTTTTCCAGACTCTTGGGATAATTTGGTTGTAGAAATTGGTAGTACCACTCAATCTACATTGAAGTATGAGGATGTAGTTTCATCCTTGTTATCTAAAGAGATGAGGCATAAAAGCATGGATATTCATATCATAGATGTTTTATTTGTAAGGGGTTGTACCGAAGACAGGACTCCTGGTAAACCTTTGGGGGGGAGATCTAAATCTACAGGTAGATCTAAGTCTTCAGGAAAATATTTGAGGAAATGATGGAAGTGTGGTAAAACAGGGCATTACAAGAAAGATTGCAAGTCTAAGAAGGTTGATAAACCAAAGGGATCTGATAGTACCTCTTCCACAGAGGCGAAAACCTCCACTGAAGAAGGAGGTGATGTTTACCTAGCATCTACAAGTACACATGCAGACTGTGATGTATGGTTGATCGACTCAAGTGCGTCATACCATATGACTCCTCACAGGGAGTGGTTCTCTGAATATGAAAAATACGACGATGGTGATGTATTCCTAGGAGATGACTCGACAACAAAAATCTTGGGACATGGAAGGGTTAAGTTGCTGCTAAAATATGAAAGGATTAGCGAATGTAATGGACAAAATTATTTATTACATTATTATTGTTGTATTATATTTTTTACTATTGTATTATTACATTTAAACTTGACAACAATTTTAGTTGATTATGACAGCGAACATAATGGACCGAAATAGTTATTGCATTATTATTGTTGTATTATTGTTGTATTATAGTTATTGTTGTTGTATTATTACAATTAAATTGGACAACAATCATTTGTTAAGCAACTAACTTTTAATGGATAGTGATACCATTCACTGGTAGTGAGCCTTACCTCTTCATATGCTTCCATTTTTTTTTGGCTCTAGGAACAAATGTTGTGAATTATTTTGGGGATATGTGTTAGACGATATTTGCAGCAGTTCTTCTGAAACTATGTTGGACGCCAACACAAATAATATGAATCTGAAATATTGGCCCCGCACCAATTTAACGATTCTAGATATGGTACCACGAATATAATTATGAAACAATTGAATCAGTCAATTCAGTGTTGTTAGTCTTAGAATACCAGTTCGCATCTGAAGTACAGTACACAACTTAACTCGTCTCCAGTTAACACTCATCTTGAAACCCGTCACACTGCTCACTAATTTTCTTTCACTGAAATAACTGAGGTGTTAACTGAGGATTATAATTTATCAAGGTAACATTTCCAAACATAATATGATAAAAATGAATTCTAAATTTGCAGCGAGTATTATATGACTCAAACAATTTAAGCTATTGTTTTGCACTCTCATCAAGTTAACTCAAGGCACTTGAGAAATATATTTACATATATACTTACATGCGATATAATTATCATATATTTACACTCCGCTTTATATATTTACCTATATACTTGCTTACACTAATTCCATTATATCGTATATTAATTATGCCCATCATATATTTATATGACAACAATATAGTATATTTAACTTAGCGATATCATGTATTTATTATATAACATTATCACATATACTTACTAGACAGTAATTTCAATGATAGACAACCGACTCATTTAGAGACAGTCATTTGGTAGTGTTGGACAACATGAATTTTGTTTTTGATTTTCTTATAGCAATTTTCATGATTTTCTTATTGGCGAAATTTAGCGAATTCAATAACCATTATAAAACTTGTTTTATGAATTCTTAACTAGATATCGAACTCATCCTGAGGAAAATACTTATATTTGTTTTAGTTTTATAAATAAAAGGCGGCAAGGACATTAAAGGGCAACAAATTTATATTTAAGGACAGTAATTAAATTTTGTAGTTTAACTTTTAAAGGATAGTGATAGATACTTATCTCATCTTGGGATTTGGAATCTAGTTGCAACGAACTATATATTGACAACAACACTGATACTAAAGATACCTGACATGGATGCAGACTTCTTGGTATGCACTGATGCATCCAAGGAAGGCTTAGGCAGATTCTTGATGCAATATGGTCGAGTGATCACTTACATCTCAAGGAAACTGAGTAGGCATGAGGAGAACTATGTGACGCATGTTTTGGAATTGTTAGCCATTGTATATGCCCTGAAGTTTTGGAGACACTACCTTGTTGGATGAAAATTTGAACTAAAAATAGACCACTGTGGACTACAACACATCTTTACGCAAAGCAACCTGAATGTGCGACAACGACATTGGTCGGAATTGCTTAGCGAGTACGATTTTGAGATTACTTACATAAATGGAACAATAAACCGAGTGGCATATGATTTGAGTTGGAGACCACGCACATTTTTGATGTTGCCTCTTCAGACAAATATACGTGAAAGGATTCTAACTTTACAACGTGACGATGACTGGTACAAAGAGGTCAGGTATTTTATCGGAAAAACTACAATGATGGTACCAAGATTCGAAGTATTTACGTTTGACAAAGATGTATTAATGAGTTTTAAAAATCATATTTAGGTACCACCGAACAATGAGTTGAGGAGTTTGATCCTAAAAGAGGCTCACAAAGCAGTGTACATGGCTCACTCGGGAGTCACGAAGATGAGGGCGGACCTTAAACCCTTATTTTTCTGGAAATGAATGAAGGCAGACATAGTCAACTATGTGGCCAGATGTCTAGAATGTCATCAAGTAAAGGCTAAACATAGACATCCACCAGGATTACTACAGACACATGCTATTTCGAAATCAAAATGGGAGGTCATTTCGATGGATTTCATTGTTGGATTTCCATTGACGGCAAGGAGACACGACTCGATTTTTGTGGTAGTTGACACTCTGACGAAGAGCTCCTTTTATTCTTATGCATACAACATATTAGGCACTAGACGTAGATATTTTTTTCATCAGTGAGATTGTGAGGCTACATGGAGTGCCTAAGAGGACTATATTCGATCGAGGATCAGTGTTTACCAGATGATTTTGGACTAGTTTCCAAGAGGCCTTGGGAACCCAACTTAACTTTAGTACTGCATATCACCCGAAGACTGACGGGTAGACCAAATGAACAAACCAAATCTTGGAAGACATGTTGTTCTTGTACGTGATGGACCAACAAAAGCATTGGGAAGAATTCTTGCCACTGGTGGAATTCGCATATAACAACAGTTACCAAAGCACCATTAAGATGGTGCATTTTGAGTTTCTTTACGGACGACCGTGTTGGACGCCTTTGATTTGGGATCGGCTTGAGGATAGGGTCCTGGTGGGACCTGAAGAGATCCAAGAAATGGAATATCAAATACAAACAATAAGGCAAAGGATCAAAGAAGTGCAGGATCGACATAAGAGTTATGCTAATGCGCATTGTGTCGATTGTAGTTAAGAAGTTGGCGATCGAGTCTTCTTGCAAGTAAAACCGCATAAGAGTTCGATTAAGTTTGGAAAGGGAGCTAAAATGTCTCCTAGGTTCGTGGGACCTTTTGATATTGTGGAGAGGAAGGCGCCCATGGCCTATCGACTAGCCTTTTCTGATTCTTTGAGGCATATGCACGATGTTTTTCATGTTTCTGTTTTGAGACATTATATTAGTGATCCTACACATGTTATTGACATGAGTTCATTGTACGTATCGGATGAGGGGGTGCTCACGGCTGAGCCGATCCATAGACTAGATCATCACATTTGACAACTATAGCATTGAACAATAGATCAGGTCAAGGTCCAGTGGGACGAATATAGTTTGCACTCAGCGACCTAGGAGGAAGCATATGATATGCACCAGCAGTTTCCATTTTTGTTTGATGGATAGACTTATGATACTCGGATACACATTATTTCGGCACTTATATACTTTGAAACTTCAGGACGAAGTTTGAACAAAGAGGGGGTGTATGTAACATCCCGCTCTTGCGCGCACTGAGCGAACTTATTCTTTAAGGACACTTGCTTGCAATTGATCCATATTATTATACTATTGAGCGTATGATTACGATTATGAGGCATTGAGGATATGATGACATGTTATTTGTTGTTTGACATAGGCAGGTGCTATTGACTGGGTTCTCCTGAGTGTGCAGGATGGTGGACCTTGAGGATGTAGAGGCATCAATGAAACCCCTTGGACTCCAGATTGAGTAAGGGAGTGGACTATTGGGTTTTTATTATTGTTGATATGACATATGCACATCTGATTAGATGTTATGATGATTGATTTTATTTCTGACATGATTCATTGATGATGCAGGCTAATGATAGCTTTCCGATCGGACTCACATGTGGAGTAGAGGGGTCATGCACGACTACCAGAGACGTTGAGGGAGAGGTGTGGAAAGAATCCCTACCACAACCTACTAGCACTCCCACTATGGCTCGAAATGTAGGTTAACGATTACCCAATTCGATAAGACCCACGATATCGTGAGGGAAAACTGTGACAGACACTCATGATGATTCTAAGGGGTGTGCAATAAGGTCAGGGCCTTATTCCTTAAATGCCCTTAGTCTCCCACAAGATCACCTAGCGGAGTATTGACTCCAGGGGTTTTTGATGTCTACCAAGTCAATCAAGAGCCGAGTGGCACCCTTGGATCACGTAGTGCGTCCTGAAGGGGACGTCGAGCAAGGGAAACATAATGAGGTGAGTGGAACCCTTGGAGAATGTAGTGCATCCTGAAGGGCACGTCGCACAAGGGAAACAAAATGAGGCGAATGGCACCCTTGGAGAACCTAGTGTGTCCTTAAGGGTACGTCGCGTTGCTAACTAATAAGTGAATAAACCGTGATGGCCTTAGAACGAATGATGCGATAAGAAATATTTAAAAACAATTTCCCTAATAAAAATGCCACCCAGCCTAGGAAATTAAAATCTAGGTCTAAGTAATACTTGTGCAAAAAAAATAATAATAATAATAATAATATAATCATATTTAAACATGTGACGAGAAGGGGGTAAGCAATTCGATTAATTTATTAAAATCAAATTACTTTAGGGGATTAAATTCTTAAAAAGGGGGAAATGATTGTTTGTTAATTATGCTAATTAAAAATTTATTAATTAAAAAGAAAAATGGGGGAAAGGTAATTTTCTACACTTGCTAATTGGAGTTTTAGATAAAAATGGAAAAGAGGGGAAACTTAAAAGAATTAGGAAACTAAGGGGAAAAGGGGGAAACATAAAGGAAAAGAGAAACATACGAAAAAAGAAGAATGACTAACTTAGTAAGGAATCTTTCCTTTAAGAACTTTCTAAATGGAACTCAACTAGGAATTTAGTAAGGGTGTAAGTCATTAAAATGTGTAAGGGAATGTGGGGACACCTAGGAATGATTCTAGGAATGCTTTTAGGTGGGTGAGGGAAATAGGAGTAATTAAATAATTAATGAATTTAATTTATGGTGCAACGGAGGGCATGGGTGACATGTGTACGTGGAGGATTTTTTTGAACTAAATTAATGAAAATTAAATTAAATGGGAATTTGGGAAAGAAATCACTTAGAAACTCTATAAAAATGATGGAGGAAGAAGAGTACGGAGATATTCTTTTATGTGTAATGTTACGCTGTAGAATTTTTTAATTGACTGACTTATCTTGTGGGAGTTGGGATACCCAGCTCGAGTACGAGTGGTAGCTCGAGCTTTCGAGGCGAGCTGGTTGTTAGTTGTTCTTTGGTTTAGAGTGTGTGGCCCCTTTGCAACTCAGGGGGATAAGGCGGAAGAAGAGTACCCCTAGCGTTGGCTGGGAGGTACTGGTGAAGTCACATTGGTTGGCAAGTGGGAGTTGCATGGAGCGCACAGGACAACGACTCAGAGATGTCACCTTGGGCTATGGTACACATGCCTTTATTTTGCATGGTAGATTACTATTGATCTTGCACTTTCATTCCTATACTTTTATCATGTAAAGAAAATTGTTTTACTTAGCTTTTTTAATCGAGAACTTAAAATCATCATTGCTTTACTCTCGCTACATCGATTGATCTCCTTGGCCATCGATATTGATTGCTATGACTTTTTTGTTTGTTTTATTGATTAATTGAAGAGTGTGGGCTCTATATTTGATCCTCATCCCTAGGTCATTAATCCATGCCTGAGCAGTCGGCCAGGAGCCGGATCGACAGTCGTCACTTCGGTGTTAATAGACCTATAGATCCTAATGCCCTTCTTTTTTGTGCGTGGATGATGAGTGAAGGATGTTTTTTCCCAGTTGTCTACACCTCTTGATTGTTCCTGGTTGATGGATTTCCTTGCACCTTTTGTGATTGATTACTTCTGCGATTGTTTATCTTTTCTTTCCGCGATCCGCTTATTACCCCCTGTGTTTTTGGTGAAATGATCTCTATGTTTTCAATGAAATGTCCTCTGCATTTTTAACGAAATGATCCTCTTTGTTTTTCATAAAATGATCTCTGCGTTTTTAATGAAATATCCTCTGTGTTTTTAATGAAATGATCCTCTGTGTTTTTCATGAAATGATCTCTGCATTTTTGATGAAATGATCTTTGCGTTTTTAATGAAATGTCCTCTACGTTTTTAATGAAATGATCCTTTGCATTTTTCATGCAATGATCTTTGCGTTTTTAATGAAATGTCCCGTGCATTTTTAATGAAATTATCCTCTACGTTTTTCATGAAATGATCTCTGCATTTTTTATGAAATGATCTCTGCATTTTTAATGAAAGTCCTCTGCACCTTGATGAAATGATCCTTGCATTTTGTTTTTAATGAAATGACCTCTGTGATCTTACAGATTTAAATGACATCTTTATCAGTTAATTACTCTGCATTTTAGATACATATTACTGTGAATTTGCGTACCCTGTAGTAAGTTGTGTGTGATCACTGTGAATTTAATTAACTGTAGTAAGTTTCGGGTGATATATATTACTGTGAATTTAAATAATCTGTAGTAAGTTGTGTGTGACGGTTGTGAACAACTGTGTTTTGGGATTGTGATACTATCGTTGTGTGGTAACTGTTGGGTGGAACGTTGTGCGTGAAAACGAATTTATATATCTTTATTTATGTTGTATTATTACATTTAAACTTGACAGCAATTTTATTTGTTTATGACAGCGAACATAATGGACCGAAATATTTATTTCATTATTAATGTTGTATTATAGTTATTGTTGTTGTATTATTACAATTAAACTTGACAACAATTATATTGATTTATGACAGCGAATATAATGGATAGAATTATTTGTTACATTATTACTGTTGTATTATATTTGTTACTATTGTATTATTACATTTAAACTTGACAACAATTTTAGTTGGTTATGACAGCGAACATAATGGACCGAAATAGTTATTACATTATTACTGTTGTATTATAGTTGTTGTTGTTGTATTATTACAATTAAACTGGACAGCAATCATTTGTTAAGCAGCGAACTTTTAATGGATAGCTATACCATTCACTGGTAGTGAGCCTTACCTCTGCATATTCTTTAATTTTTTTTTCTCTAGGAACAAATTCTACGAATTATTTTGGGGATATGTGTTAGATGAGATTTGCATCAGTTCTTCTGAAACTATGTTGGACACCAAAACAGATAACATGAATCTGAAATATTGGCCCCGCACCACTTTAACGATTCCAGATATGGTACCACAAATATAATTATGAGACAATTGAATCAGATAATTTAGTGTTTTTTAGTCTTAGAATACCAGTTCGCATCTGAAGTACAGTACACAACTTAACTCATCTTCGGTTCACACTCATCTTGAAACCTGTTACACTGCTCACTAATTTTATTTCACTGAAAACTGAGGTGTTAACTCAGGATTATAATTTATCAAGGTAACATTTCCAAACATAAATACGATATAAAAATGAATTCTAAATTTACAGTGAGTATTATATGACTAAAACAATTTAAGCTATTGTTTTTCACTCTCATAAAGTTAACTCAAGGCACTTGAGAAATATATTTACATATATACTTACATGAGATATAATTATCATATATTTACACTCCGCTTTATATATTTACCTATATACTTGCTTACAATAATTCCATTATATCGTATATTAATTCTACCCATCATATATTTATATTAATGTTGGGTATGTGTTATATTATTTGCATATGTGTGTGTGGGTGCGTCAAATATGACAACTGTGTCTCACAATCCCTCTAGTAGTGCTCCATGTGTCGTGTGCGTCGGGTGCTTTCCTAGGGGGGTCCCAGGTGGGTTAGGTATGCCCCCCCTGGTTACGCGCAACACCCCCAATTTTTTTTTTTTGGCAGATTTTGCTATTTTTAGTGGTTTTCTAAATTAATCCTATATTAAGGGATTAGGGTTTTGGTATCTACGAAATACCTAAAAACATTGTATATATTGTATGGTGAATGGTGAAATTCAATAAAATGAATACAAGAAAGGTTTTCCCGATTGAGGGTTTCCGGTATAAAATCTCTGTGTACTATGTGTATGAGTCATTGATTAAATTTTGTTTTTCTTAAGAATCTATATGCATTGCTTTACTTCACAGGTTTAAAACTTACATGTGGTATCAGAGCTCATTTTTTGCTTCAAAGGGACACCTTTGTTGTTGAGGGTTTGGCTCGATCTTGATAGATCAAGTTTGTCTTGGGTCTGTGATAAACCTGGGTTTAGTGGGAGATTTTGCAGTGGAGATCCGATTATAGAAAGAGGAATAGCGAGCTAATATAGAATCGAGATAGATAAGTTCAACGGTAAAAACTTTGAGCCATGGAAGCTCAATATGGAGGACCTTCTTGTAGACAAAGAACAATGGATTGTTGTGGATCCTGGTATACAGCCTACTGGTACGCCGTCTACTAGCACACAGGCTATTAGTACACAACCTACTAGTACACAAACTACTAGTACACCAGCTACTGGTATGTCGAAGGAAGATTGGGAGAAATTGGACAGAAGAGCAAGGAGTATTATTCGACTCTATCTAGAAGATTCAGTTTTGTTGAATGTCTCGGGAGAATCTACAGCCAAGGAATTATGGGATAAGTTGGGGAATTTGTATCAATCAAAGTCCCTGGTAAACAAGTTGTTTCTTCGAAATAAGTTGTATCATCTTAGGATGGAAGATGGAGATTCTATAACAAAACATCTAAATGCATTTAATACTCTGCTAAGTCAACTTGTCAATGTTAATATTACGATTGCAGAAGAAGACAAGTGTATTACTTTGTTATGTTCTTTTCCAGACTCTTGGGATAATTTGGTTGTAGCAATTGGTAGTACCACTCAATCTACATTGAAGTATGAGGATGTAGTTTCATCCTTGTTATCTAAAGAGATGAGGCAGAAAAGCATGGATATTCATATCATAGATGTTTTATTTGTAAGGGGTCGTACCGAAGACAGGACTCCTGGTAAACCTTTGGGGGGGAGATCTAAATCTACAGGTAGATCTAAGTCTCCAGGAAAATATTTGAGGAAATGATGGAAGTGTGGTAAAACAGGGCATTATAAGAAAGATTGCAAGTCTAAGAAGTTTGATAAACCAAAGGGATCTGATAGTACCTCTTCCACAGAGGCGAAAACCTCCACTGAAGAAGGAGGTGATGTTTACCTAACATCTACAAGTACACATGCAGACTGTGATGTATGGTTGATCGACTCAAGTGCGTCATACCATATGACTCCTCAGAGGGAGTGGTTCTCTGAATATGAACAATACGACGCTGGTGATGTATTCCTAGGAGATGACTCGACAACAAAAATCTTGGGACATGGAAGGGTTAAGTTGCTGCTAGCAGGGCTGATCACTGTGTATATTCCAAGAAGGTTGGTAATCACTTCATTTATGTAGTGTTTTATGTTGATGACATGTTGTTGGTAGGAAATAACATGGATTTTATCAAGGAGGTGAAATCACAACTATCCTCCAAATTTGACATGAAGGATATCGGTGTTGCTAACTTCATTCTAGGAATGGAGATTAAAAGAGATCGTGCAAACATGAAACTCTGGTTGAATCAGAGAAAATATGTTGAGACGATATTGCAGAGGTTTAATATGCATGGAAATAAACTGGTCAAGGTTCCTATTCCTATAGGTGTAAAGTTATCTGCAGATCAGTGTCCCAAGACATGGGAAGAAGAAGAGGACATGTCCCATATTTTGTATGCCAGTGTAGTTGGCAGTTTGATGTATGCAATGGTTTGTACTAGACCAGACATTGCACATGCAATGGGATTTTTTAGCAGGTATATGTCAAAACCAGGGAAGGATCATTGGACAACAGTAAGGAGGGTCTTTAGGTAT
This sequence comes from Picea engelmannii, assembly GCA_009831015.1. NCBI lineage: Eukaryota > Viridiplantae > Streptophyta > Pinopsida > Pinales > Pinaceae > Picea > Picea engelmannii. The sequence continues at coordinate 101,059 of ML803410.1, forward strand.
CTTCGTGGCACTATCAGTTATGGATTGTGCTACCAAGGAAGACCAGGATTGGACAAAGTGTTGGAAATACATGGCTTTGTTGATGCAGACTGGGTTGGAGATATGGATCGCAGAAGATCTACAAGTGGGTATGTGTTTAATCTATTTGGAGGAGAAATCAATTGGATGAGAAAAAGATAGGCTGTAGTGGCACTCTCAACTACATAAGTTAAATACATGGCGGCCACTCATGCAAGTAAAGAAGCAGTATGGTTACAAAGATTGTGTTCAGGTATTGGGTTGTTACAACAAACAGTGAGATTATATTGTGACAGTCAGAGTGCAATCTTCCTAGAAAAGAACCCAACTTATCATTCGAAGACAAAGCATATTGATGTTCAGTATCACTTTCTAAGAGACATGGTTGAGGAAAAGAAGGTGTTGTTGGAAAATATTGACACTTTGAAGAATGTTGCAGATTCATTGACAAATTTTGTGAGCACAGAAAAGTTCTCCTGGTGTAGAGTAACAATGGGCATTGTTTCCCTAGATTGTTGACCATATAATCCCCTGGACCCATGGATGTAAAGAAAACAACAAGTGGGAGAATGTTGGGTATGTGTTATATTATTTGCATGTGTGTGTGTGGGCGCGTCAAATATGACAACTGCATCTGACGATCCCTCTAGTAGTGCGGATTTTTCTATTTTTAGTAGATTTTGCTATTTTTAGCAGATTTTTCTATTTTTAGCGGATTTTGCTATTTTTAGCGGATTTTTGCTATTTTTAGTGGATTTTGCTATTTTTAGCGGTTTTCTAAATTAATCTCATATCAAGGGATTAGGTTTTTGGCATCTACGGAATACCTTAAAACATTGTATATATTTTATGGTGAATGGTGAAATTTGATATAATGAATATAAGAAAGGTTTTCCCGGTTGAGGGTTTCTGGTATAAAATCTTTGTGTACTCTGTGTATGAGCCATTGATTAAATTATGTTTTTCTTAAGAATCTATATGCATTGCTTTACTTCACAGGTTTAAAACTTACATTATATTTAACTTAGCAATATCATGTATTTATTATACAACATTCTCACATATACTTACTAGACAATAATTTCAATGATAGACAACTGACTCATTTAGAGACAGCAATTTGGTAGCGTTGGACAGCGTGAATTTTGTTTTTGATTTTCTTATAGCAATTTTCATGATGTTCTTATTGGTGAACTTTAGTGAATTCAATAACCATTATAAAACTTGTTTTATGAATTCTTAGCTAGATAGCGAACTCATCCTGAGGAAAATACTTATATATGTTTCAGTTTTATAATTAAAAGAAGACAAGGACATTAAAGGACAACAAATTTATATTTAAGGACAACAATTAAATTCTTGTAGTTTAACTTTTAAAGGATAGCGATATATACTTATCTCATCTTGGGATTTGGAATCTAGTTGCAACGAACTATGGTTTAATAATAATCATTTATTATGTACAGATTGATTGTTGCGTGAGAAATTTATGGTGTTGTATGAAGGTCATAGTCGTCTTGTTGACTTGTCGGTTGGGTGCTAGGGTTAATCGTCATGTGTTTGGATGGTTAAGTTGATCTCCTAGCACGTTGAATTTAGCTTGTGTTAGGGGTCCAGTCATGTTGTTGTGCCACGGTTGTTGTCACACCTATCACCGGGCGACCGCAGAATTCCTGAGGAGGGGATCATTATGTGCCCTAACGGATAGAGGTGAATGATAACTTGGTCGGAGTCTGTGCTACTCGTTGTGTGCAATGTTCATTGTAGTTGTTGTTGGTGCTTGGGATGTAATGCCTTCATTCATTTTGTTGCGCGCCATCAAGGTTCTAGTTATTGGTCGTTGAGGCCAATGTGTCAGGATTGTGATGTCGTCCTTAGCTTGTAGGCGTTGTCATGTTTGTGTCGGGTGGGTAGTTGTTTCTATATTTTTTATTTACGCATGTTTCACCTAGTTGATCGTTGTTTAGTGCATGGAGTCATTGTTGTCTGTTGCCTGATCTATGAACGTGGGTTCTTCATTAGGTTGTGTGGTTCAACTATTGTATTCATTGCCTTCTTGCCTTAAAACAAAAAAAATAAAATTGCACTTTACTTCTCTTTTAGTCGTAACGGATGAGGGGATTTTACAGTGTTACATATTATTTCACTCTGGGTCAATACACATACCTTTGTAAATTGACAATTGTCTTCCCAACACCAAAATGTCTTGCAACCTTGCAGGTGTGAGCCTCTCTGATAAGATGCAATCGTTTACCTTTACAGACACAGACCTTGTCAAGCTTGTAGAGTAAACCATTCTGGAAATGAGAGTAAACCTTGTGGTCACCTTCTTCTATATAAATTTGGCCCTGTAGTTGTTGAAAAACCTCCTTAAAGTCCTCATCTTCTATGTATGCCTCTTTATATGCATCATGGGTAAATGGCTCCATGTGCATCATATTTCCCAAAGTTGTAATCTTATATGTGGGTGGCCTTGAAAGCATGTTTTCCAACTTGTTTGTGTTTCCCTTCCTATACTTGATGACTTGATGAAATTATTGTAAAAACCCCATCCACTTGTAATGTCTAGTTTGTTGTATCTTACTCTTGGCCCACAAATACTATAATGGTTGGTTATTTGTGTGGATGATGGTTTCCTTGCCAATCAAATAGTGATTTCACTTCTTGATAGCCTAAACCAAGGCATAGAGTTCCTTTTCATAGGTAGGGTAGTTGAGAACTTCCCCATGAATTATTTCAAAATGACAACATATAGGCCTTCCTCCATGCATCAAAATTGCTCCCAAGGCATTGTTGGCATGTTTTACAGGTAGCTTGTCATTGATGGCAAGTACAATAGTGATGGATTATTTTGGGTAGACGTTGTAGAGCAAGCTTGACAAGATCAAAGTATGCAGTGATGGATCCCATTGGGAATTCTCGATGAATGACAGATCTGAGCCCAAGATTTGACCGACATTGGATCCATGAGAACCTGCAAGCTCTTTAACGGCCCAGGTGAAGCGAGGTATGAAATCCTGAAAGGAGGATGATTTCGGTTACTGGGAGATGGAGAAGTCAGAGACTCTCAACATCAGGAGTCTTGAAGTGCCGAAATGAGAAACCCCGAAATTGCGAAATACGTTCATCGCTTGAAGTTTTGGATACCGGGATTTTGGTTACCGGGAGATGGAGATGTTAGAGACTCACATCAATAGGAGTCTTGAAGTCGCGAAATGTGAAACCCCGAAATCGGGAAATAGGCGCATCACTTGGAGTGTTGGATGTCAGGATTTCAGTTATCGAGAGATGGAGATGTCAAAGACTCACATCATCAGGAGTCCCAAAGTGCCAAAATGTGAAAACTCGAAACATGTGCATCGCTTGGAATACTGGATACTGGGATTTCGGATACTGGGAGATGGAAATGGCAAAGAATCTCATCATAAGGAGTCCCGAAGTTGCAAAACCCGAAATCACAATATGCGAAATCGTGAAGTGATCTGGGCCGACAGTTCCAGGAAGTGAATGTGGCAGACCACGTCAGAAAGGACAGGTGGAAGACCATGACACATGGCATGATCAGACAATGACAAGTGTCAAGTTGATTCGACATTTCAGGCCACTGGAATTCACATTTCTGAGTGACATGTGGCAACCACTCAGGTCACGACATGTCATCGAGTGATGCAAGACTAACCTCACTCCGAGAGTTTTTTCTTCGGGAGTTTTATCACTATCACTCCCCTAAAATCCCAAAGGATGAAGTCCTGGGGCAGAGAATAACCGTTGAATCATCAAGGGTGTGGACCATTGATCCGAATCCATTTCAGATCTTCAGATACTGGGAGTTGGAAGAGTCAAGTGACGGGACTCTTCATCGCAAGAATCGCGAAAGGCCGAAATGCGAATTGCCGAAATGATCGGAGCTAGTGCAACCAAGATCCATTTCGGAGCTTCAGATACCGGGACACGAATCATCAAGAACACATCACCACAGGAATGTCGAAGTGTTGAAACATGAAATTGTGAAACGCAACTTTTGAATAAAGTTATGGTCATAGCCATTGGTCACATCGGCGAGAGATAGAGGAAAGAGCTAGAGAAACCAAGCTCCATTTCGGGGATCGCAACATGGAGTGTCGAGACACTTGATCACACGAATGTCGAATTGCCTAAAAGCCAAAATGCGAAACATGGTTAGGCTCATCTAGAGGTCACAACCTTTGGTCACATCGGAGAAATATTGGGGGAGGAGTTAGTGAAGACTAGCTCCTTTTCAGAGTTTCGGGGGTCGGGAAATGGAGAGTACTAAAATCCTCCACCATGGTGATCCTGAAATACCGAAGAGTGAAATGACAAAATGAATGCAAGACTAATGAAAGTCATCCAATGGTGCATATGAAATTGAATCAAATCAGAGGGCTATTGTTGCACTTCACAATATAACTGCTAGAAACAAATGATGGTTTATGCCAGAATATGAGCTTGTCTATGATAGAGAAGATGAAGAGTCTCAACTGTCAGAGAAGCTGAGGAATCTCCACATAACACCCACTGATGATGGATGCGTGAGAAAAATGGCAAGAGAAGCTGAAGAGTTGCGATGATGATCAAGCAGAGCACTCAAGATGGAGGGAGCATGCAGAAGCATGGGGAGATAGCATGCACAAGGAGGACATAGACTATAAGTATGCAAAACAAAGAAGAGATGGTGTTTCTCTTGTTATAAGGGATTAAGGTGTGAAGAAGGAGGGACATGCAGAAGGTGAAATGGATAGAAGACAAAAGGTGCATTGAAATGGAATGGTGTGGAAAGCACAAGAGGCAGAAGAATAGAAAACAAAATGGATGCATGAAGAAAGACAGTGAGGAAGACAGAGCAGTGAAATCTTGCAGAATAGTGAGGAGACTGGTAAGTTGTTGTTGAACACTATATCACTGTAATAAGTTTCAGTAATTCATATTCATAAACCAGGGTGGTAGGGAGGTGCTAGGGAGGAGTGGTGTCCTCAGAGGCTCAGGTGGGTGCTTGAACATAGGGAGTTGGTTCTTCCTTCTAGTTGGTGCTAGAGAAACCAGGGAGTTTGTGCTTCCTTCTAGTTGGTGCTAGAGAAACCAGGGAGTTGGTGCTTCCTTCTAGTGGGTGCTAGAGAAAATAGAGAGTTGGTGCTCTCAGCAAGTTGCAGCGTGCAAAAAAGAGGTTGTAGCCTCACAATTAGTAGGTGCTCATATGTATGATAATGTAAAGAATGTAAATAATTCTTATCATATAATGAAGAAGAGGTTTTTACCCTTTATGGGTTTCCTCGGGAAATATCTATCTCTATGTATCTCATATATGTGACTGATGTTGAATGTGCCATTGCTTATTTTCCTGCATTATTGTAATTATCATTGAGTGCCTTGTAAAGAATTTAAAAGAATCATAATTGTTTAAGCATGGTAACAACTGATTCACCCCCCCCCCTCTCAGTTGTACAACAATTGGTATCAGATCCGGCCCCTTTTGTCTAAGGGTAGATCCTAGAGCTTAAACATGTCAAGCCATGAAGGAAATTCAACCAATAAGGCCCCTCTGTTCAATGGAACAAACTTTGCCTTCTGGAAAGTTATAATGAGAACCTACATAATGGCTTTAGGTGCAGATGTCTGGGATGTGGTAGATATTGGTTATGTAAAGCCATTTTTACTAGCTAATAAGGATGACAAGCTAGAATTTATCTTCAACGCTAAGGCTATGAATGCTATCTTCAGTGGACTTACAGAAGCAAAATTCATAAAATTTATGCACCTAGGAACTACCAAAGAAATGTGGGACAAACTCATTAGCAGTTATGAAGGTAATGAGAAGGTAAAGGACGCCAAGCTTCAAACCTACAGAATACAGTTTGAACAGCTGAAGATGAAGGAAGATGAAACCGTTGGAAAATACTTTATGAGAATAGAAGAAATGGTAAATGCAATGAAATCACTTGGTGAAACAATTGAGGAACCTTCTTTAATTCAGAATCTTGAGATCTCTCCCAAATAGGTTCAATCCGAAGGTCTCTACTATAGAATAACTAAATGATCTAAAAACCTTGGATTTTGATCAACTTCTAGGAACATTGACTGCATATGAAATGAGAATAGTTAAAGATAAACCCACCTCCAGAGAAGCATCATTTAAGGCAGACAAGAATGAGGATTCGAAGCCCGATGAAATTGAAGAAAAATTTGTGAAGAGACTGAAGAAGGGATCTGGAAAATACAAAGGTAAACTGCCTTTCAAATGTTTCAACTGTGGTAGGATAGGTCATTTTTCAAATGAATGTCCCCACAAAGGAAAGGATCGGACATGTGATGATGAGGAGAAGTACAAACACAAAAAATTCTTTAAAGAGAATAACTTTAAGAAGAAAAGTCTATGCGTAAACAATGATGATGATCCTTTAGATGATGAAGACAATGACTCATCTATTGAAGATAAACTAAATGACTTCATACTTATGGCCAAAGATGATTATGATAATAAGAGCACAGGGAGTGATGTTAATGAAGAAGAAGTTGTGGTTGACATGGAAGGAGAACTGATCAGTGCACTGGAAGAGATTGACAGACTAAGAATCAAGAACAGAAAGGAAAGACAATTGTTGATACAGTTCGAGAAAGACAGTAAAGAACCTGATGAAGACCTTTTCCTACTAAAAGTAGAATTATAAGAGGCAAAGAAAATCGAAGACATTCTGAAATGAGAGTTATCAGAAAAGAAGGCAAGATGTGAAGCATTAGAACAAGAAGTAGTGAAAACTAGGAAAGAGATGGAGAAGTTTCAAGCCTTGTATAATCCGAATCTGTCAAGTATCAAAGCCTCAGAAGGATTAGCCACCATTCTGAATCAGCAAAGGAATCCAAAGCTAAAAACTGGTTTGGGTTATGAAGAGGGATCAAGTAGTGGCAAGTCAATAAATGAAGAACCTATCAAGTTTGTCAAATGTACAACCAATAACAACAACGAACCTGGAGAAACAAAGGAAGACAATCAACTGCCCAAAAACTGAATCTGTAGAACAAAGAAATAATGTGCTCACTACTGAAAGACGTCATCAACATAGAATAAATCGATTTGCACAAAGAAGACAACCATTTCCCAGGTACAAAGAATTTTTCCATGGCTATTGTTTCTACTGTTCTCACTTTGGTCACAAAGTTGTAAATTGTTCCTTAAGACTTAGACATGATCAATTAAGATTTCAAAGGAATAAATACTTCCCATAGCAAAGAATGATACATCCAAGTAACAATCCTTCACAGACTTCAAATTGCCAAATTAAGTCTAGGAACATGCAACTAAGGAGGCCAAGAAATAATCAACAGTCAATGAGTAGACAACACTACAACAATAAGTTTGACCTATTGAATAATGAGATTGAATGTTAAAGTTGTCATAACTTTGGACATAAATCTATTGACTTTCGGTTAAGGAACTATGAACCAGATTCGAAATCCCCTGCTGAAAATGTCAAGTTTTGGAAGAAGAAGGAAAGTGACAAGTGTGGATTAGTATTGTCCGCTCAAAGAAAAACGAACCCTTGGTATATAGACAGTGGATGCTCCAAACACATGATGGGAGACAAAGGAAATTTTTTATATCTAAGTGAAATAAAATCAGGAAACGTAACCTTTGGAAATGATGCTCTAGGGAAAATAAAGGGCAAAGGGATGGTGAGCTTAAGTAATGGAAAAGGAAAATCCCAAGATGTTCTACTTGTAGATGGAATGAAACATAATCTGCTAAGTGTAAGTCAAATGAGTGACAGAGGATGTGAAGTAGTATTCATGTCCAAGGACTGCAAGATAAAATCTGTAACCTCGGGACAAGTGGTGGCCAAAGGCATAAGGACAAAAAATAATGTATATGTGCTGAAAGAAAATAGAGAAGAATGTTATCTAAGCAGACATGATGAAAGTTGGTTATGGAATAGGAGACATGGACATCTAAACTTTGACCACTTAATCAAACTCAAAAACCTCGAGGCAGTAAAAGATCTTCCGAGAATATCAAAGCCCCAAGATTCAATGTGTAGACCATGTCAAGTAGGGAAGCAAAACAGGACACAGTTCAAGTCCAAGAGATTTACTTCAATAGAGAAACCACTCCAACTAGTTCATATGGATTTATGTGGACCATCAAGATAGGAAGGCACAGGGAAAGAAAACTACTTCATGTTGATTATCGATGATTACTCCAGATTTACTTGGGTTGCCTTTCTCAAGGAAAAGGTTGAAGCAATTGAGAATTTTAAAATATTTAAGGCTTTAACTGAGACTCAAACAGGCAAGAGGTTAAAGGCAGTAAGATTAGACCAGAGAGGAGAGTTTATGTCAAGAGACTTCAAGGAATTCTGCGATGAGCATGGGATCAAGAGAGAATACACAATCCCAAGAACTCCACAACAAAATGGAGTTGTTGAGAGGAAAAACAGAACAGTGCAGGAAATGGCCAGGTCGATGATGAATGAGAAGAACATTGGCCAAACCTACTGGGTAGAAGCAATACACACAGTAGTTCATGTTCTTAACAAAGCTCACCTCAGACCACAAAGTGACAAGACACCTTATGAACTGTGGTTTGGGAGACATGCTTCAATTAAACACTTCAAAGTCTTTGGGAGTAAATGCTACATTAAGAATAATGATGAGAACCTCGGAAAATATGATGACAGGGCTAATGAAGGTATCTTCTTAGGGTATGCTACAAATAGTAAAGGATATAGATGATATAATAAGAGGCTACATAAAATGGTTGACTGTATTGATGTAAAAGTTGATGAAGGAATCCCAGCAAGAGAGATGTACAGTAATGAGTCTTCTACAGAAGACATAGCTAAAGCTGAAGATGAACAAGTCCAAGAATTAGAAAATGAAGACTCTGAATCAGATGAAGACTCAGACATTCAGACAGACTCAAATCAGCAGTCAACTTCAAATTCCTCCTCCAGAATCATTCAAAAGAATCATCCTGCAAGTCAGATAATTGGAGAAAAAGACAAAGGTGTACAAACCAGGATGATGACTCACCTGATGTTGATCAAAGTTCATATAGGTCAATGATAGGCAGCCTATTGTACATCACAACATCTCATCCAGACATAATGTATGTTGTAGGAATGGTAGGAAGATATCAATCTACCCCTAAACAGAGTCATTTACTAGCTGTCAAAAGGATATTCAGTTATTTGAAAGAAACAATGACTTATGGTCTGTGGTATCCCAAAAATCAGAATTTTTAGTTAACTACTTATTCAAATGCAGATTGGGCAAACTGTGTTGATGAGAGAAAAAGCACCAATGGAGGAGCATTCTTCCTGGGTGACTTATTAGTAGCATGGCTTAGTAAAAAGCAAGGTTCCATTTCTTTATCAACCACAAAGGTAGAGTACATTGCTACTGCTACCTGTTGCACTTAGGTATTATGGATGATTCAAACACTTGCAGACTTGGAGGTAAAATACATTGCACTGATCCCAATTCATTGTGATAACACTAGCGCCATCAGTGTGTCTAAGAATCATGTATTCCACTCCAAGACCAACATATTCCCATAAAATACCATTTTTTGAGAGAGCAAGTCACCAATCAGGTTGTTTAGGTTTAGTACATTCCAACCATAGAACAAATAGCAGACATCTTTACTAAACCCCTAGCTAAGACCCCTTTTGAATATCTCCGACATAAGCTAGGTGTCATCATGTTTCACACCTAAGAAAGTTCATCCTGTTAGGGGGAGTCTTGTATTAATTGCATATCTGATACCTCCTAAAAATACTGCAACAGCTCAGGGGGAGCATGTTTTCTTTGACATTGATGTCAAAGGGGGAGAAAATAATAGGTATGGGTGCCTTTGTTGCCATCAATCCCAAAGGGGGAGATTGTTGGCATGTTTTACAGGTAGCTTGTCATTGATGGAAAGTACAGTAGCGATGGATTATTTTGGGTAGACGTTGCAGAGCAAGATAGACAAGATCAAAGTATGCAACGATCGATCCCATTGGGAATTCCTGATGAACGACAGATCTGAGCCCAAGGTCCGACCGGTGTTGGATCCAGGAGAACCTGTAAGCTCTTTAACGATCCAGGTGAAGTGGGGTATGAAATCCCGAAAGGAGGACAATTTCGGTTACCAGGAGATGGAGAAGTTAGAGACTCTCAACATCAGGAGTCTCGAAGTGCCGAAATGCGAAACCCCGAAATCGTGAAATATGTGCATCGCTCGAAGTTTTGGATACCGGGATTTCGGTTACCGGGAGATGGAGATGTCAGAGACTCACATCAACAAGAGTCTCGAAGCCGCGAAATGCGAAACCCCAAAATCGTGAAATAGACACATCGCTTGGAGTGTTGGATACTGGGATTTCGGTTACCGGGAGATGGAGATGTCAAAGACTCACATCATCAGGAGTCCCAAAGTGCCCATTTCAGAGCTTTGGATATCGAGACACAGATCATCAAGAACACATAGCCACATGAATGTCGAAGTGTTGAAACACGAAATTGTGAAATGCAGCTTTTGAATAAAGCTATGGTCACAGCCATTGGTCACATCGGCGAGAGATAGAGGAAAGAGCTAGAGCAACCAAGCTCCATTTTGGAGATCGCGACATGGAGTGTCGAGACACTTGATCACATGAATGTCGAATTGTCGAAAAGATGAAATGCGAAACATGGTTAGGCTCAGCTAGAGGTCGCAACCTTTGGTCACATCGGTGAAAGATGGGGGGAGGAGTTAGTGAAGACTAGCTCCTTTTCATAGTTTCGGGGGTTGGGAAATGGAGAGTACTAAAATCATCCACCACGGTGATCCCGAAATACCGAAGAGCAAAATGTCGAAATGAATGCAAGATTAATGAAAGTCATCCAATGGTGCAAATGAAATTGAATCAAATCGGAGAGCTATTGTTGCACTTCACAATATAACTACTAGAAACAAATGATGGTTTCTACCAGAGGATGAGCTCATCTATGACAGAGAAGATGAAGAGTCTCAACTACCAGAGAAGCTGAGGAATCTCCACATAACACCCAGTGATGATGGATGCATGAGAAAAATAGTGAGAGAAGATGAAGAGTTGCGATGATGATTAGGCAGATCACTTGAGATGGAGGGAGCATGCAGAATCATGGGGAGATAGCATGCACAAGGAGGATAGAGACTATAAGTATGTAGAACAAAGAAGAGATGGTTTTGTTGTTGTTATGAGGGATTAAGGTCTGAAGAAGGAGGGGCGTGCAGGAGGTGAAATGGACAGAAGACAAAAGGTGCATTGAAAGGGAATGGTGCAGAAAGAACAAGAGGCAGAAGAACATAAAATGGAATGGATGTGTGCAGAAAGACAGTGAGGAAGACAGAGCAGGGAAATCTTGCAGAACGGTGAGGAGACTGGTAAGTTGTTGTTGAACACTATATCACTGTAATAAGCTTCAGTAATTCATATTCATAAACCAGGGTGGTAGGGAGGTTCTAGGGAGGATTGGTGTCCTCAGAGGTTCAAGCGGGTTCTTGAACATAGGGAGTTGGTGCTTCCTTCTAGTTGGTGCTAGAGAAAACAGGGAGTTTGTGCTTCCTTCTAGTTGGTGCTAGAGAAACCAAGGAGTTGGTGCTTCCTTCTAGTGGGTGCTAGAGAAAACAAAGAGTTGGTGCTCTCAGCAAGTTGTAGCTTGCAAAACAAAGGTTGTAGCCTCACAATGAGTAGGTGCTCATATGTATGATAATGTAAAGAATGTAAATAATTATTATCATATAAAGAAGAAGATTTTTTTACCCTTTATGGGTTTCCTCGGGAAATATCTGTCTCTATGTATCTCATATATGTGACTAATGTTGAATGTGCCATTGCTTATTTTCCTGCATTATTGTGATTATCATTGAGTGTCTTGTAAAGAATTTAAAAG
>ML803410.1:113110-149396 GCA_009831015.1 Picea engelmannii
CACTTGCATATCTCTCCACTTCGAAAGGTTTTTTCAAGTTTGGTAATGTGAGATATGGTGCTTGACGGATATTTCATTTCATCTCATCAAAATCCTTTTGTTTATTCTTCCCCTACTAGAAACTCTTACCACTCGTTGTTATGGTTTGGAGTGGTGCAGTTACCACTGCAAATGAAGCTATGAACTTTCGCGAGTACTTTGTTGCCCCAAAAAAATTATAAATTCAATTTTATTTGTAAGAATTGGCCATTTCATGATGGCCTCCATTTTGTGGGATCTATATTGAGCTCCCCTCCACCAATCACATACCCAAAATACACCAAATATTGCTGAGAAAACTCACATTTATTGAGGTTAGACAACAATTAGTGCTTCTTTAGAGTCTCTAACACTTGCATGAGATGTGAGATGTGCTCCTCCCATGTGGCACTATAAACCAGTATATCATCCAAATAGACTATAACAAATGAATCTATATATGGGTGTAATACATCATTCATCAGTCTCATAAATATAGTTGGTGCATTACATAAAACAAATGGCATGACCAACCATTCATACAAACATTTCATTGTATTGAAGGAGGTGTATTATTCCTTGACACGTACCTTGTGGTATCCCAAGTTTAGATCCAACTTGGTGAAATGTTTTTCATGCTACAATTGATCTAGCATATCATTGATCCTAGGAAGAGGGTACTAATTTTTTAGTGTAATCTTGTTCAATGCTCTGTAGTCGATACACATTCGCCAAGTCCCCTCCTTATTTGGTACAATCATGATAGGTGACCCACAAGTGTTGTGCTTGGTTGAATCACACCATGCTCCAACAATTATTTCAAGTGCTTCTTCACTTCATTTATTTCCAGAATGGACTATCTATATAGCCCAATATTCAACAATGGGGATTCTTCCAATAATTGTATCTTGCACTCCACTTCCCTCTTAGGTGGTATCATTTTAGACTCCTAGAACAGTCCTTTGTATTCTTGTATAAACTCCTCCAATTGATGTTTATTCTCTTTAGTACACCCCTCGAGGGGTTCCTTTACTCTTATCGACTCATCCTTAGTCTGATTTTATCTTAGGAAAATTAAAACATATTTCTTACTGGAACTAATCAACTTCTTGGCTTGGTTGGCACTTACTAGTGAGATATTTGACTTACATTTATGTGTGTTGATGATGTAGGACTTCCCATCCTTGATTAATTGGTACGGTTTGTCTCTCCACATAAAAATTTCACCCCTCATATACATGTAGGGGATTCCAAACACTACTCCACATGCATCAAGGGGTACTATGTCCAATTCCACGTCATCAATAAAATTAGCACTTACAACAAATTCAATCTTACCTTGTTTCATTACCTTTATCTCTCCATATTTCTTTACCCATCCCAATGGAAGTAGGCTACGATGACCATGAACCTCCAATCCAAGCTTGTTGACTAGATCCACTGCTATGAGATTAGCCTATGAACTAGATTTGAACAAGGCATCTATCTTGGTCTTCTTGACTTGGATATTGATGTGGAAGAGTTTGTTCATATACTCTTCCAATTGATGAAGGATACATAGATTCAAATCCTTCTATATTGATGTGCAGATAATATTATCATCAACATTGGATCTTCTTTCTATTGGGTAGGTGATATATTCTTTACATGTGTGTGGGGGGGCACGTTAGATTTGACCATTGTGTTTGATGATCCCATCACCTGTCGCTCTTTATGGGTGTGTGTACCAGGCACTTTCCTGAGGGGGTCCTAGGGGGGGGGTTTCCCCCCCTATTTACATGGATCATTTAGTGCAGTGCCCCGAATTTGTTTTTGGCGGTTTTTGCTATTTTACCATTTTTTTTTATTTTTAGTGGTTTTCTAAATTAATCTTGGATTAAGGGATTAGGGTTTTGGTAGTTGTGGAATACCTAAAATATTGTGTATATATTTTATTGTGAATGGTGAAATTAATACAATTAATATTAGAGAGGTTTTGCACCAAGGAAGGTTGGTTTTATACCAATTAAGAGTTTCCAGTCTAAATCTCTGTGTACTATATGTGTGTGTTGGATTACTAAGAGGGGGGATGAATTAGTAATAGAGAAACAATAATCCTTTTTAAACCAAATAATCCAAGTGTTATATAAATGTATAATTATCATCCAATAATGAGCAATGAACAAATGAGCAATCATACACATACACAGTACACCAGTGTTTTACGTGGAAACCCAAAGCAGGAGAAAACCACAAAATGTTTTTTCTTATATGTCTTGAAGAATTACATTCATTGGATGCACCAAATTCAATTGTTTTCTAGCTGCAACTGGAAGGAGGCTCCAACCCCCTAGTTTCTTAGGATACAACCTGAGGGAAGCTCCAACTCCCTAATTCTCTGGCTACAACCAGAAGGAGGCTACAACCCCCAATGTTCTCTGGCTACAACCACCTGTCATTGTCCCGTCCAACCGCCCTGAAGTAGAAGAAGAATGATGGAACCACTATGACACTATCACTGTGATATATACTAATTTAAACATATACCAATAAACTTGAACCATGCATCAACCTGTACCTCAACATGTAATTAATCTGTACCATAAACAAGTGCATCAACCATGAACCAACATGTACCAAACAACCTGTAATCAACTTGTACCATAAAAAAGTGCAACCAACCATGTACCAATTATGTACCAATCATGTTTCAACTACTCATCGACTATGACTCATCAATATGTACCAACATCATCAACTATACACCTCATGTATGTGCCAAATCATCAACTACTTGTCTCAACCATGTACACAACATGTACCTTAACCAAAATCCCTCATCAATTTCATCATCCAAATATGATTTGTAACTCTGTAATAGAACTGGTGTATATGATCACATACCTACAAACCTTCCTTAACTTTAACAACAAGAGACTACCAGTTTCATCAAACTTTTCTTTAGTCTCACATTACTAGTTTTGGATTAGCCAACAACCCTAACTTGAAATAATCATAAGTTTGTAACTTAATGAATAAATATATGAAACTGATATACAATGTTCTTCAGTGTGTTTTATGCAATTCTTCCAGGTGTCACTACTTGGAACCTCTCAGAAAAGGAGTTATAGCAAAAATGGCAGACCTTGCTGAATTATGGCTTATTCTAGAGAGAAACCTTGTAGAGAGTGCCCCGCACAGACTATTTGTTTAATAGATATGAAATTGTTACACAACATACTAAAGAATGTACTATAACCAACACATTTTGTCTTACTGAATTTGGATCTGTTATGAAGAATTTATGATGTTTTTACCTGAAACACTTGTTTTAGAGTAGTTTTAGAACTAGCCACAAACCCTATTTTCCACAGAGTGTAATTCCAAAAATACAAAGACCCACAACATGAATTTTTTAACAAATATACTTGGATATGTTTCCTCAATGGCATAGAAATTTTACAGTATGAATCATTATAGAAAAAAAAATATTGCGAAAATGGTGAAATGACCTGTAAATAACATACCTTAGAAAGCATCATCAAAAGAATTTATCCTTCCTTGAATTCCGACCTTCTTTTCTTCACCTTCCCTCAGAAATTCGGCTTAGATATCCTTTGGTTACCTCAGATACCTATAGGTATTCAATATTCTCAAGTGTGATCTGAAATGAGAGAGCCTTGCCTCTTATTTATACTCTCCAAGCAGCTTCCTTAAAAACATCTTCTAGGTCACTTTGCCCACTTTCATTATTTTAGGGTTAACCCACTTCTAATTTCTCCATTAAATTTATTATTTGAATAATTCAATTGTATTCACTTTGAACTATAGTACACTCATCACTTCACTTTATTATTTACCTTCTAAAATCTCTTAAACCACTTTGATTACTTTGACCTTTTGGGGCTTCTAGATGACATATGAGGGTCCTCCAACTTCATAACGCCATAACTCTCAAACTGTGAGAAGTTATGTGACGTTGCACATACCACCAAAAATGAAATGACATGTACTATCCATATAGAATAGTATTACCTGAATATATATCAAAACTCATACCATTATCCATCAAACAAACTTGGGCCCATTACCCAAACCTGGGTTCTCCAACTTCTCATGGCCATAACTCTCTAACCGTGAGGATTTATGTGACGTTCCACATACCACCAGAAATGGCATGACAAGTACTATCCATCTAGGATATTTTCACAGACAAATTAATTAACCTTAATCTCATTATTCCTCAAATAAGCATGGGTTTTCTAACCATACTTCTAGGATAACTCAATCTGCAAAGTGTCTTCCCGTGAGGGATTTCACCATAAGGGGACCACTTTGGAGTTCATCCATTTCTACTTATTATCAACCATGACAAGACAACAATGAGTCATCTTTATATCAAATAAAATTGGTTCCATTACCCAAACCTTTATGCTACCATACTTTCTTCAAGGGTTGACATCAATGACAACCAACCTTAATCAACAATCTCCCCCTTTGGCATTGATGGCAACACTCTGATGCAAAACTGAAATTATGTCATTCAATACTGAATTCATATCACTCATGCTCCCCCTAGAAACATGCCTCTGTCCTCTGCATCTCTTTGACCATTGCTCCCCCTGGAACCATGCCTATGTCCTCTGCAATTGATTAATCTCTCCCCCTTTATCATCAATGGAAAAGGTATCTTTCCATCCGAGGCTACTCCCCATGACTGAATTGTCCTCTTTATGGTGCTTCCTCATGTACATATAAGACATATAACATAAGTATTAAAAAGCATTCATTTTGGTGTATAAATAACTCTAAGTCTCTGGTGAAGATACTCAAAGGCTTCCCGTGGAAGTGGTTTTGTAAAAATGTATGCCACTTGTTCTTTTGTGCCCACATACTCAACTCTAATGTTCTTTTCCGCAACTTGTTCCCGTAGAAAGTGATACTTGATTGGAATATTGTTTTTATTGGAGTGCATCATCGGGTTCTTTGAGATATTGATGGTGCTTGTATTATCAAAATAGATTGGAATGGGCTCATCATACTCAACCTGTATATATTTCAAAGTTTGTTTCATCCAAAGAACCTATGTACAACATGTTGTTACTGCAATATACTCAGCTTCGGTTGTAGATAGAGATATTGATGATTGTTTCTTTCTTAGACATGATACTAAACACTCACCCAAGTAGAACGCTTCTCCATTGGTGCTTCGTCGGTCATCAATACAACCTGCCTATTCTTCATTTGTGTAGGAAATAAGAGATAGATCATTTCCTTTTGGATACCATAATCCAAACTCTTATGTTCCTTTGAGATATCTGAAAATTCTCTTCACTACTAATACATGTGTTTCCTTTGGTGCTACTTGAAATCATGCCACCTATCCAACTACCTGCATGACATATGGTCTGGATGTTGTCACATATAGTAGGCTTCCAATCATTGACTTGTATTGCCTCTGATTTGTATACTTTGAATCATCATATTTGCTTAACTTGCAACTAGTTTGCATGGGAGTGATAACTGGTTTGCAATCTTCCGTTATGAACCTCTTTAACATTTCTCTGATATAATTGGTTTGAGAAATAAAAATTGCTTGGTTGCTTTGATGTATCTGAAGTCCCATAAAGAAGGATAGTTCTCCAAGTAATGACATTTCAAATTCATTCTGCATATCATTTGCAAATTTATGTCTTAACCTATCATCATCACTACCAAAAATAATATCATCAACATAAACTTCAATTTATAAAATATTACCTTGACTTACCTTGATGTAGAGATTGTTGTCTGCACTTCCTTTTCTGAACCCTGCTTGTTGTAGATATCTATCCAGTCTAGAGTACCATGCTCTGGGAGCCTATTTTAAACCATACAAGGCCTTCTTTAATTTTCACACATAGTCTGCATTCTCTGAGAACTGAAATCCTTCTAGTTGTTCAATGTAGAGTTCTTCTTCAAGTTCCCCATTCAGAAAATATGATTTTACATCCATCTGATACACTTTAATATTTTTGGAGCATGCATAAGCTAAAAACAATCAGATTGCTTCCATTTTGGCAACTGGGGCAAATGTCTCTTCAAAGACGATTCCTTCAATCTGTGCATATCCTTTACATACCAATCTAGCTTTGTTCCTTGTAACCTGCCCATCTTCATTCAATTTATTCCTCAAAACCCATTTTGTGTCGATCACATTCTTATTCTTTAGTCTTGGAACCAATTCCCAAGTGTCATTTTTCTCTATTTGATCTAATTCTTCATCCATGGCCTTATTCCAAAATTCATCCTTGTTGGTTTCTTCAAAAAAGTTTGGTTCAATTGTAGATAAGAGTGCTAGGTGTGTTTGTTCTGGTGAACGGATTCTTCTTCTAGTCTCAACTCCTGCATCTTTGTTTCCGATAATATGATCTGCAGGATGATTCTTTTGTACTCGTTTTCTAGGTGTCTTTGGAGATACTTGTTGAACTTGCTCTTATGCTTCTGTCAAATTCTCTTCATCTTCCTCTTCTACTTTTTTTTCATCTTCTTCTTCATTTTCTAAAGGTTGTTCCATTGATTCATTTTCTTCTCCTTTGATTATGGTCTACCTGTTTCATTAATTGTTACGTTGATGCTTTCCACAACTTTGTTCAATATCAAATTGTAACACTTGTATGCTTTCCTTGTACTTGAGTAACCAACAAGTACTCCTTTGTCCACACAAGAGTCAAACTTTCTCATTCTGCCATCTTCTCTTTTGATGTATCATTTGCTTCCAAAAACTTTGAAGTGCTTCACATTTACTGGTCTTCCTTTCCATAGCTCGTAGGGAGTTTTTTCAGTGTTGTTTCTGAGCATTACTCTGTTTTGAATGTGAACTTCTCTATGCACTGCATGTGTCCAAAATATATCTATCAATTTGGAATCCATTAGCATTGTTCAAGCCATTTCCTATATTGTCATATTCTTTCTTTTAACAACTCCATTCTGTTGAGGTGTCCTAGCAACGAAGAATTGTCTTTTTATTCATGACTGCTGCAGTAGTCCATAAATTCCTTTGAAGTTAACTCTCCTCCATTATCAGATCTCAAGCATTTGATTTTTGAATCCATTTCATTTTCAACCATTTCCTTGTAGATCTTAAAGTTTTCAAAAGCTTCTGACTTATTCTTGAGAAAGAAAATTGCAGTCATTCTTGTATAATCATCAATTAATAACATAAAGTATTTCTCACATTTTAAACCCTTTGTTGTAGATGGTCCAACTAGATCAGTGTGCACAATTTCCAGTGGTCTTGTCGTTGAATATTCCTTTGATTTGAACCCGGTCTTTGTTTTCTTTCCTTGTTGACAATGCTTGCATAAAGTGTTGGTTGGTTTCGTGATCTGGGGCATTTCTCTGTCTGCTTCTCTTTTGTTGACTTCGATAAGGTTATCAAAATGTATGTGACCCATTCTTCTGTTCCATATCCAACTTTCATATTCCTTTCCTAAACAACACTTTTCATTTCCAATTTCACTTCACACATATATGTTGCTTGAAGTTCTTGTAGTTGTAGCAGTCAATTTTCTTGAACCTTCTTTTCTTATCTCGCACTTTTGTGAATCGAAAGTAACTTTATGACCTTGGTCACACATTTGACTGACACTTATAAGATTATGTTTCATATCGTCTACTAGTAGAACATTTTTTTCCTTTGTATTCTTGTTCTCAATTCTGACTGTGCCTTTTCCAATGATTTTAGTTGAATCATCATTTCCAAAGGAGACTGATCCATCTCTTTCCGTTCTTAATGTAAGAAACATGTCTCTATCACCTCTCACATGTTTTGAACAACCATTGTCAACATACCAACCATGTTTATTTTTCTTAGCTTGTAGAGCGAGTGTGCATTATACATTTCTATATTGATTCTGATTTCTTATCCATGTCTTTTTCTGAGGTCCATGTCTGTGATTGTTTTTATTCTATTTTGGTTCTCTAGGAGGGACTGTCATTCTACAATATTTGGCCATGTGTCCAAATTTGTTACATTTGTAACATTCCACTTCAGTTTTCAAATATTCAAACCTGTTGTAACTTCTTCTTTGTGTTTCACTAGGCCTTCTTGGATAACCTTTTTGTGTATGACTTTCAAATTTGTTTATGTTCCTGTTGTTAGCTCTACAATTCACAGCTTTATGTACAAAATTATTACATGCATAACATAAACCAAAAAATATAGTTTGATACATGGGAGTTGAATATCTTCTTAAAGGAGGTGCTCTTATGAATCCTTCCTCTTCTTGAGGCCTATCTGTCTGTTGTTGATTCTAAAATCTGAATCATCTCGGTGGAAGAGTGTCTCGGTAATCTTCCTTGTATATCTTCTTATCCCCTTTGATTGTTTCTGCATAGATTTTTCGATATGTTTCTTTCTCTGTTGTTTTGGAGCTTGATCCCTTTTCTGTCTGATTGTATCCAAGTTCGTACTTGTCAAGATGATATTTTTTACTGTTGATAATGTCATCCAAAACTTTTGAGCTATTCTGCATATTTTTCTTTTGAATATCCATTCTTAATGTGACAATCTCTGCTTCCAAATTTCCAATGATCTTGTACTTTTCTTCTAGTTGTTCTTTGAGTGCTTCTTCAATTCTTTTATCTTCTTCTATTTGAACCTTCAAATTTGTGATCATTTGTTCTAGTTCTTGAGTGTCTTCTTTCTTGTCTAGTTCTGCTTGTAGTTTCTTGTTTTTCTTCTTTTCTCTTCTGATAACTTCTATGGCACACATCAATTATTCTCGGTAGTCAACTTCTGCCTCTTCAATTTCTTCTTCGACTTCTTGAAATTCTTCTTCGGCTTCTTCATATTCTTCTTCGGAGTCTTTTTTATCAGAGTGTTCTACTACCATGAATAGAAATCTTCACGACTCACTGTCACTGACTTCATCTTCATTGGATGATGAGATGTCTTCTTTGGTGCATAAGCTTTTCTTGAAAACTTTCTTTGTAGTTATTTTTCCTTTATATGTTTGTTTTCCTTTTGAGTAACCTTCATCATTTCTCTTTTTCTTATGAGGACATTTGTTATCAAAATGACCAATACCATCACAATTAAAATAAATTAAAGGAAGCTTACCTCTATACCTACTGTCGGTTCCCGTGTTCAGTCTTTTGACGAAGTTGGCCACTTATTCAGTCTTCTGAGACGTCACTGTTGTTGCTATTCTCTTCTTGTTGCTTTCCTTTTACTTTGATCTTTTGGATGCTTTCAAAGTTGCTTCTTTTAAATATGGATTTTATTTTTCAGTTCTCATTTCATATGTTGTGAAGATTCCATGCAGTTTGTCCATGCTTATTGAGTTTAGATCTAATCTTTCTTCTAGTGTTGATATCTTAGGGTCAAATATCATAGGAAGATATCTTAGTAACTTTTGAACAATTACAGATTCTTTGATTTATTCTCCCAATCCTATGATTTCATTCACTGTTTCATTGACTTGTAAGAAGTAGGATGCAATATTCTCATCTTCCTTCATCTTTGGTTGTTCGAACTGGCCTCTATAAGTTTGAAGCTTTACTTCTTTGAATTTTGAATCTCTTTCATAAATATTTCGAAGCTTGTCCCAAATCTCTTTAGTGGATTTACAATGTGCAACTTTGGTGAATATCATTTCACTAAGACCATTAAGAAGTGAATTTGTGGCTTTCGAATTATTCTGACCGAGTTTCACTTCTTTGTCATTTGTTGATGGCACTGTTGGTGCTATGTATCCATCTACAATTGATTGTCAAATTTCAAATCCATGTGCATGTATATATGTCTTCATCCTTATGCTCCAAAAAGCATACTTTTGTCCATCAAACTATGGTATTTCATTTTTATACAAGTTGTTTCTCTCCATGATCTACGTTTCAGTGGTTAAACTGATTTCTGAAGGAACCTTCTCTGATACCAATTGTTGGATTATTGAGAGGGGGGGTGAATCAGTAATAGAGCAATAATAATCCTTTTTAAACCAAATAATCCAAGTGTTATATCAATGTAGAATTATCATCCAATAATGAGCAATGAACAAATGAACAAACATACACATACACAGTACACAAGTATTTTACTTGGAAACCTAAAGCAGAAGAAAACCACATAATGTTTTTTCTTATATGTCTTGAAGAATTACATTCATTGGAAGCACCAACTTCCTTTTTTTTCCAACTGCAACTGGAAGGAGGATCCAACCCCCTAGTTTCTCAGGCTACAATCTGAGGAAAGCTCCAACTCCCCAATTCTCTAGCTACAACCAGAAGAGGCTACAACCCCCAATGTTCTCCAGCTACAACTGGAAGGTGGTTAAAACCACCTGTCCTTGCCCCGTCCAATCGCCCTGAAGTAGAAGTAGAATGATGGAACCATTGTCACACTATAATTGTGAGATATACCACTGTAAACTTGTACCAATAAACTTGAACCATGCATCAACCTATACCTCAACCTATAATTAACATGTACCATAAACAAGT
Source organism: Picea engelmannii (assembly GCA_009831015.1). NCBI lineage: Eukaryota > Viridiplantae > Streptophyta > Pinopsida > Pinales > Pinaceae > Picea > Picea engelmannii. The sequence goes on from ML803410.1 coordinate 123,593, forward strand.
GCATCAACCATGCACCAACCTGTACCAAACAACTTGTAATCAACCTGTACTATAAATAAGAGAAACCAACCATGTACCAAGTATGTACCAATCATGTTTCAACTACTTATCAACTATGACTCATCGATATGTACCAACATCATCAACTATACAACTCATGCATGTGCCAACTCATCAACTACTTGTCTCAACCATGTACAAAACATGTACCTTAACCAAAATCCATCATCAATTTCATCATCCAAATATGACTTGTAACTTTTTAATAGAACTTGTGTATATGATCACATACCTGCAAACCTTCCTTAAATTTAACAACAAGAGACTAGCATTTTCATCAAACTTTTCTTTAGTCTCACATGACTAGTTTTGGATTAGTCAACAACCCTAACTTGAAATAATCATAACTATGTACCTGTAATGAATAAATATCTGAAACTGATACAAAATGTTCTTCAATGTGTTTTATGCAATTCCTTTAGGTTTCACTACTTGGAACCTCTCATAAAAGGAGTTATAGAAAAAATGGCATACCTTGTTGAATTCTGGATTATTCTAGAGATTGACCTTGTAGAGTGTGCCCATCGCGGAATATTTGTTGAATCGATCTAAAAATGTTAAAAAGCATACTTCATACTTTACTCTAACCATAAAATTTTGTCTTACTAAATTTGGATCTGTTATGAATAAGTTATGACATTTTTACCCAAAACACATGTTTTAGACTAGTTTCAGGACTAGCCACAAACCTTATTTTCCACGGAGTGTGACTCCAAAAATACAACGAACGACAAGCTGAATTTTTTACCACAGATACTTGGATATGTTTCCTCAATGGAATGGAAATTTCACGGTCTAAATCATTCTATAAAAAAAAATTATTGCGAAAATGGTGAGATGACCTGTAAATAACATACCTTATAAAGCATCATCAAAAGAATTTATCCTTCCTTGAATTATGGCCTTCTTTTGTTTACCTTCCCTCATAAATTCAGCTTAGATATCATTTGGTTACCTTATACACCTATATATATTCAATATGCTCAAGTGTGATCTGAAATGAGAGAGCCTTGCCTCCTATTTATACTCTCCAAGTAGCTTCCTTAAAAACATCTCCTGGGTCACTTTGCCCACTTTCCTTATTTTAGGGTTAACCCACTTCTAATTTCTCCATTAAATTTATTATTTAAATAATTAATTTTTATTCACTTTGAATTATAGTACACTCATCACTTTACTTTATTATTTACCTTCTAAAATCTCTTAAACCACTTTGACTACTTTGACATTTTGGGGCTTCTAGATGACATATGAGGGTCCTCCAATTAAGGCCATAACTCTCAAACCGTGAGGAGTTATGTGATGTTACACATACCACCAGAAATGGAATGACATGTACTATCCATATATAATATTATTACCTTCAAATATATAAAAACTCATACCATTATCCATCAAACAAACTTGGGCCCATTACCCAAACCTGGGTTCTCCAACTTCTCATGGCCATAACTCTCTAACCGTGAGGAGTTATGTGACGTTACACATACCACTAGAAATGGAATGACAAGAACTATCCATCTAGGATAGTTTCACTAAAAAATTCAATGGACTTCATCTCATTATTCCACAAATAATAATGGATTCTCTAACCATACTTCTAGGATAACTCAATCCGCAAAGCGTCTTCCCATGAAGGATTTCACCATAAGGGGACCACTTTGGAGTTCATCCATTTCTACTTATTATCAACCATGAAAAGACAATAATGAGTCATATTTACATTAAACAAACTTGGTTCCATTACCCAAACCTTTGTGCTACCGGGCTTCTTTCAAGGGTTGACATCAATAACAACCAACCTTAATCAACAGTGTGAGCCATTGATTTTTATTTTTTTGCATAGAATCTATATGCATTGCTTTACTTCACAGGTTTGAAACTTACAAGTTGTATCAGAGCACATTTTTTGCTTCAGGGGGAAACCTTTGTTACTAAGGATTTGACTCAGTCTTCAGATATTAAGTTTATCTTGGCTCTGTGATAAACCTGGGTTCAATGGGAGATTTGCAGTGGTGATTCATGTGTTGAAATAGAATGGGGATCGGTTCTAGAATCGACATTGAGAAATTCAACTATAAAAAATTTGAGCTATGGAATCCCAAGATGGAGGACCTTCTTGTAGAAAAATAACAACGGATCATTGTGGATCCTGGTAAACAACCTACTGGTACACATCCTACAGGTACACAAACTACTAGTACTCAATCTACTGGTGTGTCACAAGAAGATTGGGAGAAGATGGATAGAAGAGCAAGGAGTATGACTCGATTCTGCCTAGTTGATTCGGTGTTATTGAATGTGTCAATAGAATATACATCTAAGGAACTATGGGAAAATTTGGGTAATTTTTATCAGTCAAAGTCCCTGGTAAACAAGTTGTTTCTTCAAAAGAAGTTGTATCATTTTAGGATAGAAGATGGAGATTCTATGATAGAGCATCTAAATGCCTTCAATACTTTGGTAAGTCAACTTGGATCTATTAATATTACGCTTGCATAAGAACGCAAGTGTATTACTTTGTTATGTTCTTTTCCAGAATCCTAGGATAATTTGGTTGTAGCAATTGGTAGTACTACTCAATCTTCATTGAAGTGTGAGGATGTGTTTTCATCCTTGTTAACGAAAGATATGAGGAGGAAAATAATGGATAGTCATAGAACATATGATTTATTTGTAAGAGGGAAACCCAAAGATAGGGATACAAATAAGTCTTCATGGGGGGATCTAAATATAAAGGTAGATCTAAATCCCCAGGAAAATCTTTGAGGAAATACTGGAAATGTGGAAAAATTGGGCATTATAATAAATATTGAAGGTCTAAGAAAGTTGATAAAGCAAAGGGATTTGGTGATTCCTCTTCCATAGAGGAAAATAACTCCACAAAATAAGGAGGCAATGTTTACCTGGAATCTACAGATACACATGTAGATCGTGATGTATGGTTGATCGACTCAGGTGCATCATTAATTTCATATGACTCCTCATAGGGAGTGGTTCAGTGAATATGAAAAGTATGATGGTGGTGATGTCTACCTAGAATATGACTCGACAACAAAAATCATGGAACATGGAAGGGTTAAGTTGTTATTGAAATATGGAAGGATTAGAACTCTCATTGGAGTTATGCACATCCCATATCTATCTAGGAGCCTAATATCTATAATAAAGTTGGATGATGCAGGTGTGGATACTTTGTTGGGAAAGGGCACTTGTAATATGGTCAAAGGAGAAATGGTGTTGATGAGGGGATTTCGATGTGGAACTTTGTACAAGTTGTTGGGAAGAACTTATACTAGTGAGTGTAATAGTTTTGTGGTCCCTTGGAAGAGAAATAAAGAAGACACAATCCATATTGTCCCTGGAAATAATACTAGGCTATGGCATCAAAGACTGCGACATATTGGAGAAAATGGCCTTCGAACACTACACGGTAAAGGTATGGTTGAAGGTATGTCTAATTGCACCCTAGATTTTGATTTCTATGAACATTTCATATATGGTAAACATAATCGATTAAGATTCCCATCTGGTGCTACAAGAGAAAAGGGTATCTTAGAGTTGATACACAATTATGTGTTTGGACATGTGCATGCTCCATCACTAGGTAAATTTGTGTATTATGTTTCAATCATATATGGTTTCTCAAGGAACACATGGATTTATTTTCTCATGAATAAATATGAGGTATTTGATAAATCAGACAAAGAATAAAATAAAGGTGTTGAAGACATATAATGGTGGAGAATTATGTGGGAATGAATTCGAAGATTTTTATAAGAAGTGCAGTATAGAAAGGAAGAAGAATACTCCATACAAACCTCAACATAATGGGTTTGTAGAAAGAATGAACGAGACATTGATGGAAAAAGAAAGGAGCATGCTCAGTGGTATCGGGGTGAGAATAGGAATTATGGGCAGAGGCAATGAGTATTGCATGTTACCTAGTAAATAGATCACCCTCGTTAGCATTGGTGGAAAAAACTATGCATGAGGTATGGAATAGTAAGAAACCCTCTCTTAAACATATAAAAGTGTTTGGTTGTGATTCTTGTGTACATGTTCCAAAGGAAAATAGGATTAAGTTGGATAATAAATTTGAAAAGTGTATCTTTATTGGTTATAAATATGGTATGAAAGGTCATAAGCTTTGGAACCCATAAAACAAGAATATTGTTTATAGTCAGGATGTTGTTTTTAGAGAGGTTAAATATGTTCCCAAACAAGAATTCCTATCAAGGAAAGAAGAACCTCGGAAAATAGAGTTTGAGTTGGATGATGCAAAATATAAACCAATGGAAGAAGATGAATCAGAAGAAGAAGAACCTCATAATCTAGTATTGAGGAGATCAATGAGGGAAAGAGGGAAAATAGAAAGGTATATTCCACCTAATTTCTGAGCTAATTTTTCTTTATCTATTACTGACTATGATCCCATAACTGTCAGGGAAGAAATGAAATCAAAGGATAGTAAAATATGGAAGAATTCCACGGTTGAAGAGATGAATTCCTTGGATAAGAATGAGGCATGGGATCTAGTTGAGTTTCCAACTGGAAGAAAATCCATTGGAAGCAAATGGGTGTTTAAGAAGAAGTTGAATGCAAAAGGTAAAGTGGAGAATTACAAAGATCAATTAGTAGAAAAAGATTATTCCCAGGTAGAGAGAATTTACTTTGGTGAAATTTGTTCTCATGTTTCCAAGTTAAATTCTATTATATTTCTTTTATCTTTTTTTTCTACTTTTGATTTTGAAGTAGAACAGATGGATGTGAAGACAACATTCTTGCATGGGGATATGGAAGAAAAAATCTACATGACGCAGCCAGAAGGCTTTGTAGTGAAGGGAAAGAATGAGTGAGTATGTAAGCTAAATAATTCACTATATGGTTTGAAGCAATCACGTAGAATGTGGTACCAAACGTTTGACACATATATCCTTAGACTAGGATTTGTGAGAAGCAGGGTTGATCACTGTGTATATTCCAAGAAAGTTGGTAATCACTTCATTTATGTAGTGTTGTATGTCGATGACATGTTACCTGTAGGAAATAACATTGATGTTATCAAGGAGGTTAAATCACACCTATCCTCTAAATTTGACATGAAGGATCTCGGTGTTGCTAACTTCATTCTAGGAATGGACATTAAAATAGATTGTGCAAATAGGAAACTATGGTTGAATCAGAGAAAATATGTTGAAATGATATTCCAAAGTTTAATATGCAGGAAAATAAACCAATGAAGGCTCTTATTCCTATAGGTGTAAATTTATCTACAGATCAGTGTCCCAAGACATAGGAAGAGGAAGAGGGCATGTCACATGTTCCATATGCTAGTGTGATTAGCAGTTTGATGTATGCAATGGTCTGTACTAAACTATACACTGCACATGTAGTGGGATTTTTGAGAAGGTATATGTCAAAACCATGGAAGGATCATTGGACAACAATAAAGAGGGTTTTCAGGTATTTGCGTGGCACTTATATTTATAGATTGTGCTACCAAGAAAGACCAGGATTTGACGGAGTGTTGGACATACATGGGTGTGTTGATGCAGACTGGGCTGGATATATGGATCGCAAAATATCTACATGTGGGTATGTGTTTAACCTATTTGGAGGAGAAATCAATTGGATGAGAAAAAGATAGGTTGTAGTGGCACTCTCAACTACAGAAGTTGAATACATGGAAACCACTAATGCATGCAAGGAAGAAATATGGTTATAAAGATTGTGTTTAGGTATTGGGTTGGTACAACAAGCAATAATATTAGATTGCGACAGTCATGGTGCAATATTCCTGGAAAAGAACCCAGTTTATCATTCAAAGGAAAATCATATTGATGTTCGGTATCACTTTGTGAGAGACATGGTTGAAGATAAGAAGGTGTTGCTAGAGAAGGTAGACACTTTGAATAATTTTTCATATTCATTGACAAATTTGGAGAGCTCCGAGAAGTTCTCATGGTGTAGAAAAACAATGGGAATTACTACCTTGGAGTGTTGACTATGTAATCCTATGACCCCCTATATGCAACAAAAAAAATAAGTGGGAGAACGTTGGGTAGGTGTTATATTCTTTGCATGTGTGTGTTGGGGCACGTCATATTTGACGACTGCATCTGAGGATCCCATCATCTATCTCTCTTTGTGGGAATGTGTGTCAGGTTCTTTCCTAGTGGGGTCCTAGGGAGGAAGGATTGTTTCCCCCTGGTTACGCAAAGCGTTTTGGTCAACACCCCAAAAAAACAATTGGGCAGTTTTTTGCTATTTTAGCATTTTTGTTATTTTTAGCAGTTTTCTAAATCAATCTCGGATTAATGGATTAGGGTTTTGGTAGCTATGGAATATCTAAAATATTGTGTATATATTGTATTGTGAATGGTGAAATTAATACAATGAAGAGTTGAGAGGTGTGACACCAAGGAAGGTTGTTTTTCTCCTGGTTAAGGGTTTCCAATGTAAATATTTGTGTACTTTATGTGTGAACCATTGATTAATTTTTGTTTTTCTTAGAATATATATGCATTGCTTTACTTCACAGGTTTAAAACTTACACTTTCAACCTGATTGCTCGAATACATGGCTAGAAGATTCTTTTTCTTTGCATCCTTCTTGAGGTTCTTTAGGTTCAACTATGGATGCATTTCCTAACACTTTTCCTCAATATTTCCATCAATATTGCAATGGTCACAATGGTTTCTAGGATCCTTTCACTGATGTGCAGTGGTTTCCATATTCTTATCATTTTCCCCTTTCCACTTCTTCTTCCCCTCCTTAGAATATTCTCGGTGCTCTTTCTACTTGGAACCACTTGGATTCCCTTTCTTGTGGCCTGTGTTTTCTAGATACTATGCATGTACACATGCCTCGTCCACTATCCTTGATTTGAAAAGAATCACTTGCTTTCAAAGATTGCTATGTAGACCCCCCAGATACTTGAGGAGTACATTTGGGTTCTTGGGAGAGATACCCGCCCTGATGTCCATAATTATAAACTTGGTGATGTACTCTTGTATACTATGCCCTTGCTTCTCCCTGAAGTAGTTCCATTGGATCCATTGGTTCTCTATATGCCTGATAGGGTATAATTGGGACTTGATGAGGGTTTTTACATCGTCCCACCTAGTTGTTAGAAAAATAGGATCACGAAGCAATAAAATAAAACAAATGCGGAACTAAAACACAGAAGATCCACAATACAATAGAGACACAGATATGAGTGGTTCACCCAGTGTGGGCTGCGTCCACCAAAGAAATTGCCAGGTCCTTTCTTTATTATTATCTAGCAAATCAAGGGATACAACCTACAACACACTTGTTGTAACTTCCTCTTCTTTCTCTCACAGTCTCCTCACTCAGAATACAATATTTGTTATGATACCTACCTACAATACATTCCCCTCATAAAAGAGGGTTTCCTTATAGGGAAAAAAACCCTAACATAACTGCTATCGTTAGATCTGCGACCTTATAATGAACAGTCCATATTTATAATGAAATTGCAATATACATTTACAAGGCAATTTTTCCTTTAGGGGCTTCACCCTCGATCCCCCTGTTAGAATATAGAAGATGGTGTGCTCATTTTACCATTGACGATACCCTCGTCACCCAACCATAGGCCGAAGCCACCCTCTGAGCACCTTAACCTTGATTGAGAATTCCTCCGGAAGCAAACCCTAGGCTAGATATCCAAACAAAGGGTAGTGCACCTTTCCCCAAGGATAGCGCGTCACAAAAAGCTGATCAAATAGTCCAAACCCTATCCAAGAGATATTCAAGCCAATACTAAAAAATTGTTTCTACTGCAGCTCTCCTCCACATGTGCGCACCAAACTGGGAATTGCAGTGCGCACCAAACTGAGAACTACAATTTTGATATGTTGTCAAATGAGAACTGGCGCCTTGTATTTATACTGGTTCTGCCAGATTTGTTGGGGATGACTTCTCCTTCTGGATATGTGTCTGTTCAGTATATTATTATTATTTTTGTCCGACTTCTTCTCTTGGAGGCTAATAACCTAATATAAATTATCTTCTTGAGCCGACAAGACTTCTAGGGTTATTACCCAACTTATTAGGGTTTCTCTTGCTTCCCGGAGTCTTCTATTATCGTCAAGTTCACACGTGGAGGTAAATACCTCCCGCAGCTACCATAATATTAAAACTCCCTCCTAGCTAGGGAGGTATTATAGGTAATGGACTTGAGCACAAAAACATATCATTTACCCGGTAGCATCAATATAGTCATCTAGACTATTTCATGACTAGATCATGAGCATCACCATCACCATCAGTTGCATCATCTCTTGAAACCATACTTCATCTGAGTAATTAGACATGATGTTGGATAAGTCACTCATACCATAGAGTGATACAAGAGCCACTCTTATAATCTAGAGGAGTAAATGCTATGAACCAATTTCCATCTGGAAAATCTTTGTTCATCATTCATCTGGATGGTGATTATTTTCAACAAACTGTTGATAGTATTCGAGGTAGTTAGAACAGAAATAGAACACAAATGTGTCTATCCATAGTAGTACATAACTACAATCCAATGGTTCACTACCACACCAAGTAACACACAAGTACTTGATCAACAACGTATAGTTGCGAACAGTGGAACATATCCACCACAGTAGTCTTCATCTACTATCATACAGTCTTCATAACAAACATCCGATAGCAACATGCATAGAAACAATGTTATGATATATACTGAATTATTTGGGCCAATCTTTCACTAACATCTATGAGCTCTGAAAGAATATCTGCCTCACGAACAGTGGAACATATCCACCACAGTAGTATATCTCTACTATCTAGAGATAGGTAGTCTCCATAACAATCATCTGATGCCATCCTGCAAAGAAAAATATTGTTAAAAATAAGATGAATCATCTCGGCCAATCTTTCACTCACGTTTGTGAGATTTGAAAAAATATCTTCCCTCATCAGCAATGGGCTATCTACCCTATTCTTCTCAAACAAGGAAGAAGGATTGTTTCTGATTTCTAAGCATGGACCATTCCTCACCCTGGGCCATTCTTCCTACACTACTCAAAGTGCACCCTGGACAAAATGTATAAACCCTAAGGAATTTATGAGTCTGGACCATTCCCCACCCTAGGCCATTATTATTATCTAGCAAATGAAGGGATACAACCTACAACACACTTGTTGTAACTTCCTCTTCTTTCTCTCACAGTCTCCTCACACAGAATACAATATTCATTATGATATCTACCTGCAATACATTCCCCTCATAAAAGAGGGTTTCCTTATAGGGAAAAAAACCCTAACATAACTGCTACCGTTAGATCTGCGACCTTATAATGAACAGTCCATATTTACAATGAAATTGCTATATACATTTACAAGGTAATTTTTCCTTCGAGGGCTTCACCCTCGATCCCTTTGTTAGATTATAGAAGATGGTGTGCTCGTTTTACCATTGACGATACCCTCGTCACCCAGCCATAGGCCGAAGCCACCCTTCGAGCACCTTAACATTGATTGAGAATTCCTCCGGAAGCAAATCCTAGGCTAGATATCCAAACAAAGGGTAGCGCACCTTTCCCCAAGGATAGCGCGTCACAAAAAGCTGATCAAATAGTCCAAACCATAGCCAAGAGATATTCAAGCCAATACTGAAAACTTGTTGCTACTGCAGCTCTCCTCCACATGTGCGCACCAAACTGGGAATTGCAGTGTGCACCAAACTGAGAACTACAATTTTGATATGTTGTCAAATGAGAACTGGCGCCTTGTATTTATACTGGTTCTGCCAGATTTGTTGGGGCCGACTTCTCCTTCTGGATATGTGTCTGTTCAGTATATTATTATTATTTATGTCTGACTTCTTCTCTTGGAGGCTAATAACCTAATATAAATTATATTCTTGAGCCGACAAGACTTCTAGGGTTATTACCCAACTTATTAGGGTTTCTCTTGCTTCCCAGAGTCTTCTATTATTGTCAAGTTCACACGTGGAGGTAAATACCTCCCGCAACTACCATAATATTAACACTCCCTCCTAGCTATGGAGGTATTACAAGTAATGTACTTGAGCACAAAAACATACCATTTACCCGGTAGCATCAATATAGTCGTCTAGACTATTTCATGACTAGATCATGAGTATCACCATCACCATCAGTTGCATCATCTATTGAAACCATACTTCATCTGAGTAATTAGACATGATGCTGGATAATTCACTCATACCATAGAGTGATACAAGAACCACTCTTATAATCTAGAGGAGTAAATGCTATGAACCAATTTTCGTCTGGAAAATCATTGTTCATCATTCGTCTGGATGGTGATTATTTTCAACAAACTGTTGATAGTCTTCGAGGTAGTTAGAACAGAAATAGAACACAACTGTGTCTATCCATAGTAGTACATAACTACAATCCAATGGTTCACTACCACACCAAGTAACACACAAGTACTTGATCAGCAACGTATAGTTGCGAACAGTGGAACATATCCACCACAGTAGTCTTCATCTATTATCATACAGTCTTCATAACAAACATCTGATAGCAACCTGCATAGAAACAATGTTATGATATATACTAAATTATTTGGGCCAATATTTCACTCACATCTATGAGCTCTGAAATAATATCTGCCTCACGAACAGTGGAACATATCCACCACAGTAGTATATCTCTACTGTCTAGAGATAGGTAGTCTCCATAACAATCATTTGATGCCATCCTGCAAAGAAAAATATTGTTAAAAATAAGTTGAATCATCTAGGTCAATCTTTCACTCACGTTTGTGAGATTTGAAAGAATATCTTCCCTCATCAGCAATGGGCTATCTACCCTATTCTTCTCAAACAAGGAAGAAGGATTGTTTCTGATTTCTAAGTATGGGCCATTCCTCACCCTGGGCCATTCTTCCTACACTACTCAAAGTGCACCCTGGAAAAAATGTATAAACCCTAAGGAATGTCTGATTCTGGACCATTCCCCACCCTAGGCCATTCCTCCTACACTAATCAAAGTGAGCCCTGGAGAGAATGTATAAACCCTAAGGAATGTATGTCCTGGACCATTCCCCACCTTGGGCCATTCCTCCTACACTAATCAAAGTGTGCCCTGGAGAGAATGTATAACCCTAAGGATTGTTTGTCCTTGATTGTTGAGCCCGGACCATTCCCCACCCTGGGCCATTCCTCCTACACTAATCAAAGTGCACCCTGGAGAGAATTTATAACCCTAAGGAATGATTGTCTAGACCATTTCCTCTATTAACCACAAGAGGAAAAGACTGTCTTGTATCATCCTCCAAAATGGACCATTCCTCATGTTAACCACAATGAGAAATTGTTGTCCGGCGAGGCGGGCCAGTCTTCTTGAGTAACCCTCAAGAAGAGAGACTGCCCTAGACCACTCCCCATGTTAACCACAATGGGAATTCATTGTCTATGATACATCAACAATCAGACTACTTCCCATGTTAACCACAATGCAAAGTCACTATCCATCAAAAACCTTAATACACTTTCCGAATAGGAAAGCATTTGTCCAAGATGGACTATTTTTCCATTTTGAAGAATGAATGTTTTCAATAATGTTTTCACTGCTCCCTCCTAACTTGGAGAGTCAGTTCTTCCTTTTTCCAATAAGAAGGAATTTATTTCCATGAGCCCTAGCTTGAGTATGCAAACTCTTTCATCTTGGATAGAAGTTTTACCAAATTGTCTGCTTATCTGCTCATCTGTGGAGATATGTATTGGAGAACCATTTTATCCTTTCTGGACTTCATCATGGATAATGTAATGCTTGATTTCAAATGTACTTTAGTCTGGAACACTGTGAAGGCTTCATGTAGATCTGAATGATAGAGTATATCATAGTTGGAAATATGGAACATATCTATGTGGAACTTCTTCTGTCATCATGAGATCTGATCTACTAAGTAGTCATCTTGATGTTATAGGAAATCTTCACCATACTTCTGCTGTGCACTGGAGGTTTTCCACCAAGTTATCTTCTTCTTATCTGTATACAGGAGTCTCTTTCTGGTATGCCTCAAAGTCTTGAGATTGATTTTCATCTACTCTTTATTCACTTTCTCTAGAGAACATTCTTTGCATTCATCTGATGTAGAACTCCAACTCGTGGATGTTGCGAATGATATAATGACTTATGTAGAGATAAGTCTGGTTTGCTGGAACAAGTAATCATCATAGTCTTCTCCCTCCATCTGGGAAAACCTCTGGTTATATATCTCACAATGATTTCATTCATAAGTCTTCCATACACTTGTTCTTCATCATGACTTTCAGTTCTTCTGCTTGATTGCTTTTATTGAGTTCATATCAGGCTGGTAATTTTTTGATTCTTAATATTATGACTGGTTGTTCTGGCTTTTCTTTCTTTCTTGGAATCTTCATGTTCTTCTTCATGTTTTTCTTTAGCTCTTAGGTCCATGGAGTTTCTTATAGATTCCATGCCCTAGAGGTTCCACTTCTTCCTTTCATCATAGGATCACGGATCTAGATGGACAACCAGGAATACTTTAAGGCTTATCTACGAAGAAGTCTTCTTCTGCGGTTGAACTGAACATGTATTGTCTTTCATGGCTGCTACCATGGATATATATATTTCATCATCTTCAATGGATCATAGGATTAGATCCCTCCTAAACATTGCTTCATGTAAGAGTGCATATAATTGGCTCCCTTCGTCTAACAGAGTCCACGCTTCCATATGCATCCTTATTGTCTTCAGCAATATATAATTTGCTCTCTTGTCTAATAGAGTCCACGCTTCTGTCTTGTTGTCTTCTACAAAACTTCATAAGTCTTTTACTAATTTTCTTTCAATTTCTAACTTCTTTATGTCTTTACTTCTTCTAAGTCTCTTCATGATTGATTTGGCTTAATAGATTCCACATGATTTGTATTTCATCCTTCCATGTGTATTATCTAATGATATTCATTTTCATCTTGTTTGTTCTTTCATAGGTATATTTCTTCTTGGAACATTTTATCTTTCTAAGAGATAGATTTACAAGATATGTACAGAGATGATGCAAACAAGATATGTACATAAGATGAGAAGAGTGTTGTTACCTTTTAGAAGAAGAAGTCTCTTCCATCCTGCTTAGTCTTCTTTGTAGGTTCCTTTTCTTCGGCAATCGATGCTTCATGTTTCTCCTTCCTTTTCTTTAGCTCGGGACACTGATTCTTGTAGTGATCGTACTTTTGACAGTTGAAGAATTGTACTTTTGAAATCTATTTCTCTTGATTTGGCTTCATCCTTGAGCCAAACTTCCTTTTGTTCCTGAAGTTATTGAATCTTGTTGTGAAGGCTTGATCATCGTATTTCCTCTGGGGTTTCTCTTTTGCATTGATCCTTGATTCTTCTTGAGAACATCAAGTCCAAAGTTCTTCAATTGTCGGATACTCCTTCCTTCTGTTCATGCTTGCGGAAAATGCATCCCACGTCTTGGGAAGACCATTGAGTACTATGCTCACCAATTCCTTTTCCGAAATGATCTCTTCAATAGCTTGTAGTTGATCTCTTAGCTGGGAGATCCTTACAAAGTATGATGTTATGATGTCATCCTCATTCATCTACATGTCACGGAGCTCATTATTTAGACTCATAACTTGTCCGATGTTTCTGACTGAGAAGATATTTGTTAGGGCATCGTACATCTTCTTCGATGAGTCAAGATGGGAGATGTAGGGTATCAAGTGGTCTTTTATAGAATCCACTATGATACTCATGGCATTGATGTCAACATCTTTGAACTTCTCCATAGCTGCAACATTCTACGGTTCCTTCTCTTCTCCTTCTTCAAACTCTGGCTTCACGATCTTTCCTTTCATGATATCCAGTACTTTATTCTTGGAAAGGATGAGGTCAATCCTTGTCTTCCATGCTCTAAAGTTAGAGTCTCCATCTAACTTGTTCTCGGACTTCATAGATTTAGTCATGGCTTTCTTGACTTGGTCAAACCCTAAATTTGACCAGAAATCCAAACTTCACGTCTTGGCCTTCTGAGAGTGCCAGGAGATGTGCTAGGCTAGGGCACACTGATCTATCTGGAGATTAGGTCAATCCCTTCACTTAAGGTGCCTCAACAAGAGGTTTAGGGTTTCTGAAACTGCTTCTGCTAGTAACCCTAGCTGCAGTGTCTTGGAAGTTGCTTCTGCTAGTAACCCTAGCTGCAGTGTCTTGGAAGTTGCTTCTGCTAGTAACCCTAGCGACAGTTCCTCAATGAGCTTAATATCCTAGCGGCTATGTTTCCTTCCAGCGTTTAGACTGAATGAAGGAGGTGTGGGCCCATAACGTGTTAGAATATAGAAGATGGTGTGCTTGTTTTACCTTTGGCGATACCCTCGTCACCCAACCATAGGCCGAAGCCACCCTCCGAGCACCTTAACCTTGACTGAGAATTCCTCCGAAAGAAAACCCTAGGCTAGATATCCAAACAAAGGGTAGTGCACCTTTCCCCAAGGATAGCGCATCACAAAAATCTGATCAGATAGTCCAAACCCTAGCCAAGAGATATTCAAGCCAATACTGAAAACTTGTTGTTGTTGTAGCTGCACCTACAGCTCTCCTCCACATGTGCACACCCAATTGGGAACTGCAATGCGCACCAAACTGGGAACTGCAATTTTGAGATGCTGTCAAATGAGAACTGGCGCCCTATATTTATACTAGTTCTTCCAGATTTGCTAGGGCCGACTTCTCCTTCTAGATATGTGTATGTTCAGTATATTATTATTATTATTGTCTGACTTCTTCTCTTGGAGGCTAATAACCTAATATAAATTATCTTCTTGAGCCGACAAGACTTCTAGGGTTATTAGCCAACTTATTAGGGTTTCTCTTATTTCCTGGAGTCTTCTATTCTCGTCAGGTTCACACGTGGAGGTAAATACCTCCCGCAACTACCATAATATTAACACCCCCCCTGCACTCCCCCGCATGGATGAGTGTAAATTCTTCTGTGGTGTAAAGTCTTCATGGGGTATAAACATGGTTGAAAACAAAGACCTATGAATCTGGAAGATAATCAGGCTCCACAACCAACACTAATTACTAGTGGATCACCCTCCATACTAAGTGTTTTCGTATGGATTTCCCACTAGGTTAAAGCATGGCCCTCTAACTTTAGTCTGCCAAGTGATATATTTTGTTCTTCATCTATATGGTGAACGCTGAAATAAATTTCTAGTTGATGCATCCAACGATTCAGTTTTAATGCATCAATCTCACCTTGGTATGGATTTATGTCCACCTTTTCTTCCATATTGAATAAATACTGTGAATGGTTTATGGTAATGGAACTTGGCTGCTCCTCAAGTTCTTTACACAACTCCTTTTCTGGGTCTTAATTATCCCCTGGTTTACCATCTGATTCAATCTATGAGTTTGAGCCTCCAACTTCTCCATACGGTTTGACATTTCTTTCTAGAGTCGCCATGAGGAGGGACATATTGTGAGATATGTCAATGACTTGCTCCTCCATCCTTACAAATATCTCCTCTGTTGGATATCGAGGGTTGTTATGAACAGACTCGTCGGCCATGGCTAGGTTTATGTGACTTTATTCTTAAACTAATTTCTAAATTCCTGCAAATTTCCATGAATACCCCAAGAAAACATGTTATGATACCAATATGATACGTAAACCATTGTGGATATTCCACTGGAAAATTTGTCACAACATATCTAATAAAATATTGAAATCTTTATTGTGAAGGTTAATTTCCTTAAGGTATCAAATTCTTTAATTACAGGTTTTCTGCTAAAAATATATGAAATAGATTAAATGTGAAAAATAGAGAACAAAAACAAATACTCACACACCATCCACAAATAAACACAATATATAACCTAGGAAACCCAATACAGAAGAAAACCTAGCTAGAAGGTGAGGCCACTCAGCTCTCTTTTCTTCAAATGCAAGTACAAAGAAAGAGTCACTCTTAATGGAGTTGACTTTTGACACCATGGCCCGTATGGCTGCTAAAAAATATATCCTTCTATGTTATGCTCTCAAAATACCACTCCTAGGTGGTCTGCTCAACTATGGAACAAATATAACGCTAAATAATGGAACCCCTTCTCCTCCTAGCATCTCGGTATTTCACATCCCTCAATATCCATCTAGGGGTAGGTTTTCTATTTCCTTGACCCTCAATTGTGATAAGGTTTTGGACCTTCTAGAATATTCTTGAAAGTCCATACATGGTTAGCCTCATATGCATGAGTAATGAGGGTTGATGTGGAATCCACTCATACCATGGTCGTCAAGATGGTAGGTCAATTTGCGACAGGCATAAATTTTGCATACAAGATATTATTGATGAGATATTTGCACCATTGGAAAGGTCTTGATGTGTAGAATAGCATCAAGGGGTTTGAGCTTAGTATGAGAAAGTTTTGACCCCAAAAAATGTCATTTCAGCTTATGTTTTTTTAGCTATTCTTGGCTAAGAGAAGCATTCCAGGGTGTTTGGAGCATAGTTTTTAGTTGGAAACCCTTTTCGTTTCACCCAAAAAGGTTTATGTTTTCCCAAGATATGACCATTTATATTAGATCTAGAGGTATACAAATTTCATTTCAATTTTTTAAATATATTTAAGATTGTTTTAATACTTCATTGCATTTTGTTTTGTTTTTGTTTACGAATTGTTTCCTTTCCAATCTATGTATGTTCTTCGCCATGTGCCTTGTACGATCTCTACAACGAAAAAAAACTATGTATGATATTTACCTCGTGCTTTGTGCAAACTTGGAAAATCAGAAACGGAGAGGAAAATTTTCATTTTCTCGATAGACTAACCGATATCTAACCTTCATCGTATAAATATTTGAAAAGAAAATTGAAAAATTTCTCTTTTTTTGTGTGCAATAGTGTTGACGTTTTTGCAAGCAAAAACAAGGGTTTTCGAAATAAGCATGAACTTCAAGGTAGAAAGTAAAAAAAAGGGCATTGCTTCTCCTTCATAACATTCATTCTATCTTTTGTCAATTAGGTCTAGCTAAGGTGGTTGGAAGGAATGATCATTATCCTCTCTACTTAGGTTAACTTCCTGCAAATGACATGTTGAGCTCTTAATGAGTATATTGTTTTAATGGCCCTGAGCCCTATGTTGAAAAGCATCGAGCTTCTAACAAATCCAATTTACCATAGGTGCAATCCTCAGAATGAGGGGAAGTACTTGGTGGGTTTCCTGGGGATATGCATATAGTAAAAAACATATGTTAAATCTTTTGTAACAACTCACTTGGTTAAAAGTTATTTTATTAAATTAGAGTTATTGAGTTCAAGTCTTTCTTTTTATTAAGTTAATTTTTGTAAAAGTGCATGCAACTTTAAGTTGAAAATAACTTTTTTGTAAAGTGAATCTCACTTAAATTATAAAAGTGAACCAACGATAAAGTAACTTTATTGTTCTTTTTTTAAGCTACCTTTTGCATGTAACTTAAATTTATAAAGCAACTTTATTGTAAAAGTGATAATCATTTATTTTATAAAAGTAGGCAATTTATTTTATTGTAAAAGTAACATATCTGTAAAAGTGAAATCATAAGTGAAATTAAGAGGGGAAATTATTTTTTAACTCAACAACCTCATTGTGCACCCATTATCATGTGAGCAAACCTCCCCCTACTATGTGGTACCTTCATTATTTTTTGTCTCTCTTCAAAAAGGGTACAACTTTGACATCTAACGTTCATTTTTGGAGTTGTTTTTCTATAAACTGACTATTTTTTCGAGAGATTTCCATTTGGATAGTTATTTTTTTTCTTTTTAAGATATTGTACCTACATATTGTAATATTTCTAGTCCCGATGATCTCTTTCTTACCAGTTCAAACTAATTCTCATGGAAATATCACATGGAGGATTTAGAATGAAGTACGAGGCTTCACTGGGTTACCTTGGGAATATAAATTTCCCCTACTCAACCATTAAAGAAATGAAAATGGGATAATAAAAATGACAAAGCACGTTGATTAATTGGAATTTCCATCTCTAGTGATTTACATTTTTATCTTCAAGGATTGAGAAACCAAATGTAACTTGGCAAAAGTTGAAAACCATGTTTGGTAAACACAACGAGATTCAAGTCGACCAACTCAAAAACCAATTGATTGATTTAAATCCTAATGATTTATATTGCATTAAATATTATCTATCTAAGTTTTAATTTTCACTCCACTAGAGAAGCACTTATAAGTCAAGGGGGCACTTATAAATTCCCACTTTTGAGTTTTTAGTGATGCCTTGATTACAGAGAAAGATAAGCTCTTGCATATTAGAGTGATAAACACTACAATTACATCTAACAAAACATTATTGACACGCTACAATAATAAATCCAATCTTTCTAAGAAGAAACATCCTTACAACAACAAACAAAACAAGGTTCCCAAACCCTCCCAAACCCTCTTAGATAGCTCCTTCTCATAATGGTGATAAAGGAGCTAAATCAAAAGGTAAGAAAATTGAGAGACATTATAATTTTTGTGGGCATGATGTGTTGGGCATGTGTTATATTCTTTTCACAACCAAACTTAGTGTTTGTGTTGCTTCGGGTGCATGGGGATTCAAGGGAAGCACCCCAAAAAATAAACTGGTGGGTTTTGTGTTCGTTTTTAGCGATTTTTAGGCACATGGTTTTCACCAATGGTTCTCTAATTTCGGTTAAGGAATTAAGGTTGTTGACTAATATGGATCAATGGATTAGGGGTTTTTTATGCCACGGGATCATATATATATTGTATTGTAAACAATGAAAAGGATAATGAATAAAATATTAGAGGTGCAGCTCTACTTGGTTCGGATTTCTAGGGTAAAATCTATGTGCAATGTGTGTGTGTCATTGTGTCTTTTCAGTTTTTATTAATAATTTACTTGCAGTAATTAATTGTACAAGGTTAAAATATACATTTGGTATCAAAGTTTTTATTGGCTTTAGGGGGATGCCTTTGTGGATAAGGGTTTGTCTTGGGTCTATGATAAACCTTGTTATGGTGGGAGATCTGCAGTATCAATTCTTCAGGTGAAAAGAAATAGAGAGTAGTTTGAAAACAAAGGTCGAGAAATTTAATGGGAAAATTTTTGAGTTTTGCAAGCTCAATATGGAAGATATATTGGTGGACAAATATTAGTGGATCATTGTGGATCCAAGTATTGCACCTACAAGAATGTCAGCAAAAGACTGGGAAAAGTTGGATCGAAAGGTGAATAGAACAATTTGGTTGTGTCTCTCATATTCAGTATTAATGAATGTGTCAAGGGAAGCTACAGGTGGATTTATGGAATAATTTAGGAGATTTGTATCAGTCTAAGTCCCTGGTAAACAAATTGTTCCTATGGAAGAATTTGTACAACCTGAGGATGAAATATGGAGACTCGATGACAGAGCATTTGAATGCCTTCAATACAGTGGTATGTCAGCTATTATATGTTGATATTAATATTTTTGATTAAGATAAGTGTATCATTTTATTGTTCTCTTTACTAGAATCATGGGATGGTTTGGTTGGGGCCATAGGTAGTATTGCAATTACTTTAAGTTTCGATGATGTGGTCTCATCCTTGTTGTCGGAGGAGATGAGAAGAAAAAATATGGAAGGACAAAGCACAAATGCCTTATTTACAAGAGGACATTCCCAAGAAATAAATAGATCTAATTCCTCAAGTGGGAGATCTGAACATAAGGGAAGATCTAAATCTCCCGAAACAATGTAGATCCAAAAGTGTTGAGAGACGGAATGGATTTGAAGATGCTCCTTATGCAGAAGCAAAAAACTCCACAAAAGAAAGAGGGGATGTGTACTTGGATTATTCAATCATGCATGAAAATCATGAGGCATGGTTGGTTGACTCAGGTGCATCCTTTCATATGACTCTTCATAGGGAGTGGTTTTGCAAATATGAAAGGTATGATGGAGGTAATGTTTTTCTAGGTGATGAATCAACAACCAAAATCATAGCATGAGGAAAATTCAATTTGAATCTCATGGTTGGAAGGATTATAACACTCCCTGGTGTTCTACAGATCCCAAGGTTGGCCAAAATTTTTATTTCTATAGGCAAAATAGATGATGTAGGGATAAAAATAGTATTATAGAAAGAAACCTGCAATATGGTTCGATGGGAAATGGTTTTGCTGAAGGGATTTTGGATTGGAACCCTGTATAAGCTTCTAGGAAGCACTATTAGTGATGATTGAAACATTTCCATTGTTCCTAAGATTGGAGATGAAGAATAAAAAACTCTTACAATATCTGGAGAAAAGACTATGTTGTGGCATCAAATACTGGGACATATTAGAGAGAAGGGACTTCGAGTACTACACGTTAAAGGTATGGTTGAATGTATGTCTAATTTCTCTCTAGATTTTGATTTGTGTGAACATTGTGTATATGGGAAGAAAAATTGGGTAAGATTCCCCTCTGGTGTAACGAAGGCAGAGGGAATTTTACAGTTGGTGAACAATGATGTGTTTGGACCTGTGTCGGTTCCATCACTGGGAAAATTTGTGTACCATGTCTCATTTATAGATGAATTCTCAAGGAATACATGGATTTATTTCCTCAGGAATAAATTTGAAGTCTTTGACAAATTCAAAGAGTTTAAGGCTCTTGTGGAGAATCGGACAAAGAAGAGAATTAAGGCGTTGAGGATGGATAATGGTGGAGAATTTTGCAAAAATGAATTCAAAGAATTATGTAAGAAGAGTAGTATAGAAAGGCAAAAGAATAATCCATATATGCCTCATCATAATGGAGTTATGGAAAGGATGAACAAGACATTGATGGAAAAATCAAGGTGCATGCTTAGTGGTGCCAGGTTAGGACAAGAATTCTAGGTAGCAATGGTGTGTAATACATGTTACCTAGTCAATTGATCACCATCATCAGCACTATATGACAAGACTCCACATGAGGTATGGATTGGTAAGAAACCATGTTTCACACATCTCAGGGCACTTGGTTGTGATGCATATGTTCACATTCCAAAGGAAAAAAGAAGTAAGCTAGATAAAAAGGAAATGTATCTTTATTGGGTATAAATATGGTCTGAAAGGTTATAAGATTTGGAACCCACAAACTAAGAAGGTAGTGTATAGATGAGATGTTCTATTTAGAGAAATCAAAGATGTTTTCAAATAGGAAGTCTTGTTAGATTTTCCTTATTTACAGAGAATTAGTGTTGTTGGTGTTCTTTTACTTCATTGTCATTGACATATATATCATGTACTGAGCAGTAGCAGCATAATCAAGAGACAAAAAGAAAACAAGAGATTTATCCTAGGAAAACCCCAAATGGGAAAAAAAGCCAGCAACCTTTCTTAGATAGATTTCGTTCACAAAGAAAGTCTAAATAGATAAACCCTAGCTCAAGGGATAGCTCAGCCAGAAATACCAACACAACTACAGTAGCAACACCATACCAAGGTAGCACACCTCCTCAAGGAGTAACGCACAAGAGAGAGATACAAAAAGACTAAACAAGAAGAAATTGAGGCACTGCACTAGCTATGTCACCTTGTCCAAACTTGTGCCTTGCTTCTATGTAGATGAGAGAGTATGAGTGAGTGAAAAAATGAGCTAAGTCACCTCCTTATTTATAGTCTTCATGTCCTTATAGCTAGGATGACTTCTCTTCTAGGAAGGTGTCTTTTCATTATTGTTTTTTCTTCTAGGTTGACTTCTCTTCTGGGGTATTTCAACATATGTCCAATGGATATCTTGCTTCCAGAATCTTCTCTGCATCTAAGAAAGGTCATATAGGAGGGAAATATCCTCCCACAACTACCAAACGTCAACACTCCCTCTTATCTAGGGAGGTATCTTTCACAATGTCTTCATCTAGTAGTCCACTGACTACTCTACAATCAGTCAGTAGCACAAATCTTCCACAATGACATCGGTAGCTTGAATCGTCTGTCAAAGTATCTGCAAACAAGTAGCACTCAACTACTCCCAATGTGAACTGGTAGTCTACATGGAAATCAACTAGTAGTGAACATCTACTATAATGTCATCCTAGAGAACACGACTATGTCGATCCATAGTAGTACACAACTACTATCCAGTGGTACATAACCACTCCAAGTAGCACATAGCTACCATCCATAGACACAATGTCTATCTCCTGCAATCAACTGATAGCTACACAAGATACCACCATGAAATCCAATAGTCTCTATTATTATGCAGCAATCAACTAGTAGCACACAGCTACTACCATGCCATCATCCATAATCATAGTTTGCAATCTCCATGACTATGCAGTAATCAACTAGTAGCACACAGCTACTATAATGTCATCGTTCATAGTCAAGATCCAAATGACTATGAAACAATCAGCTAGTAGCACATAGCCACTACAATTTCATCATCCATATTCATCCTATATGACTATGAAATAATCAGTTAGTAGCACACAACTACTACAATTCCATCATCCATAGTCAAGATCCAAATGACTATGCAACAATTATCTAGTAGCACACAGCCACTACAATGCCGTCATCCATAGTCATCATCTATGACTATGCAGAAATCATCTAGTAGCACACAGCTACTACAATTCCATTAGCCATAGTCATACCTATGATTATGGAGAAATCATCTAGTAGCACACAGCTACTACAATTCCATTAGCCATAATCATAGTCGATGTATCTATAACTATGCAGAAATCAGCTAGTAGAACACAGCTACTATAATTCCATCATACATAGTTATAGTCTCATCTAGTAGCATGAATCTAATCCCATAGTCCTCACGACTATGTGTGTGATGTGTCTTCTCTCATCAGGTCTGACAGTGCATTACCCCCTCTACTACATGACTGATCTAGGGAACCCTTGGCCAGAGAGGTTAGTCGGATTGAGAAAAAACAACACACCTCCCTCTTGTTAAAATAATTGATGTGCTCATTTTCACCATAGACAATATATATGTTGTCACCCATCCATAGGCACGAATCCACCTCCGAGCACCTTAACCTTTGACATAATTATTCTGGAAATCCATACTAGAACCAACAGATAAACCCTAGCTACTAATTGTAGAAACAACTCAAGACAAGTAGATCGCTCCTTCTCCAAGGGTAGTGTACAAGAGAGAGTCTCCATATCTACAAAACAATTACCATACATAACTGCAGCAGCTGCAACTGCACTACTCTCTCAAACTTGTGTCATACTTAGAAAGAATATCACCAAGAGTATCACCAAGAATATCACCAAGAGTTTCACCAAGCACCACCAAGAACCACCCTATAATATGTGCCTTTCTTGTATGCCACTATAGCTCTAAACTTGTGCTATAATGGTTGAGAGAGAGAGTGTGATGAGTGAACAAATGAGCCAAGATGCCCTCTATTTATATTAATCTATCCATTGAATTTTCTGGCTAGGACAACCTGAATTTATGGTAATTATATTCTAATATTATTTATTATGCTAGGCCAACTTGTCTTTTAGGGTCTCTCTTACTTCTGGAATATTCTAATCTAGTCAAAGGTTAAACATGGAGGTTAATACCTCCCACAACTATTGTAACATCAACACCCTCTTAGATAGGGAGGTATTTAATGGTAATGGTATTGAGCACACATAGACCATTCTTTCGGTAGCATCATCATAGCCACATGCACTATCTTATGATCACACAAATCAAACCATGAGAAACATCATCACTATCCATCTATATAGAAATCATCTCCAAAACTAGTGGTAGTCTCCATCGCAATTGGATAGTAGCATATAGTTGCTACAATGCCATCCAATAGAACACAATTGTTTCTATCCATAGTGGTACACAATTAATGCTCAGTGGTACACAACCACTCCTAGTAGCACACGACTCCTAACCAGTGACATACAGTCACTACCAGTGGAACACATCCACCATATTAGCATACAACTATTGTCTAGAGACACAGTCTCCACAACAATCAAATCATATCATATCATATCACCATGCATCAACAATGCCATCAGTTGCATCACCTCTAAGGTGTACTAGCATGATGTGAATGCATCATATCTAAGTTGTACTTGCATGATCTGGAGTATCATCTAAATCATCTCTAACATGACATATCTAACATTATTTCGATTCATCATATCTAAGTTGTATGGCACATTTAAGTTGTAATCGCATGATGTAGATCAATTTCTCATTATGTCATCTCTAAGTTGTACTAGTATGACATATCTATCATGATGAAAATGAATCATATCTAAGTTGTATGTCACCTCTAAGTTTTACTAGCATGATCATATCTATCATTACACGATCCCTCTGCATCATCTCTAAGTTGTATGGTCATCTCTAAGTTGTACTAGCATGCCATATCTAGCACGATTCCAATGCATCATATCTAAGTTGTACTAGAATTTCCATATCTAGCATGATGCAGCTCACCACCATCGTCTCTAAGTTGTACTAGCATGATTTCAATACATTATATCTAAGTTTTATGTCCACCTCTAAGTTGTACTAGCACAATGCTCCTCGGGTCACTGTATCATCAACAACTCCAACCATATGTGTCATATATGAGTTGTACTAGCATGATGAAAGTATCATATCTAAGATATATGACCATATCTAAGTTTTACTAGCATGATACATATCCATAGCTCACTGACAATCCATGATTCCACATATTAGAGCTCCCTCCCAACCGAGGAAGTCATGCCCTCCCTTTCAACCAAGGGAGAAATGTGCACGAGCCCCAGCTTGTCCCTCAAGTATGAAAACTTTATCTTGGACAGAGCTTAGTCAAAATATTTGATGTCTATGCATTAGCGGATATATACTAGAGAACCACTTCTCCCCTCTGGAATTTATCATAGAGAAAATAGTACTTGATCTCAATGTGCTTCGACCTAACATGGAACATTAGGTTCTATGAGAACTTCACACAACTTTGGTTATCACAATATATCATGGTCGAATCCAGCACCTGATAAAACAGTCCAGAAACCAGCTTATGACGCCACACTGCTTTCCTATAAGCATCACAAGATGAAATATACTATGCTTCTGCAGTGTTGAGTGTAACAGACTTATGTTTCCTGCTAGCCCATGATATCATGGAAGATCCCAAACTGAAACACATACCATAAGTACTATTTATGTCATCTGCACTCCCTTCCCAATCTGAATTAGTAAATCCATGCAATTGTACTTCACTATTTGAGGCATATCTCAAACCATAGTTTAGTGTCCCACAAAGATATCTCAAAATATTCTTTGCAATTAACCACTGCTCATTTCTAGGTTCCACCTGGAACTAGCTCAACATGTTCACAGCAAAGCAAGTGTTCGGTCAGGTATTAACCAAAGAAATCAATGATCCAATCAACTGCAGGTACAAGGACGAGTCTACTAGATCAAAATCAGAGTCTCTCAACTTCCTCATATTTGTCACCATAGGAGTTGCCATGGATTTGCAATCCATCATCCCAAAATTCTAAATACTCTTTACAACATACTTCCCTTGCCCCAGGAATATTTCACCATTCTTTTGTTATACTTCTAGTCCCAAATAATAATGCATGAGACCAAGATCCTTCATATCGAATTTAGAGGCTAACTCCCTCTTACACTGAATAATGAGAGGCTTTTCACCTGTCAAAAACAAATCATCAACATATAGTAGTAGGATCACAGGTGCATCATTCACAACCTTTTAATAAAGGTTTGAATCA
>ML803410.1:165937-202120 GCA_009831015.1 Picea engelmannii
TGGATATTCCACTGGAAAATTTGTCACAACATATCTAATAAAATATTGAAATCTTTATTGTGAAGGTTAATTTCCTTAAGGTATCAAATTCTTTAATTACAGGTTTTCTGCTAAAAATATATGAAATAGATTAAATGTGAAAAATAGAGAACAAAAACAAATACTCACACACCATCCACAAATAAACACAATATATAACCTAGGAAACCCAATACAGAAGAAAACCTAGCTAGAAGGTGAGGCCACTCAGCTCTCTTTTCTTCAAATGCAAGTACAAAGAAAGAGTCACTCTTAATGGAGTTGACTTTTGACACCATGGCCCGTATGGCTGCTAAAAAATATATCCTTCTATGTTATGCTCTCAAAATACCACTCCTAGGTGGTCTGCTCAACTATGGAACAAATATAACGCTAAATAATGGAACCCCTTCTCCTCCTAGCATCTCGGTATTTCACATCCCTCAATATCCATCTAGGGGTAGGTTTTCTATTTCCTTGACCCTCAATTGTGATAAGGTTTTGGACCTTCTAGAATATTCTTGAAAGTCCATACATGGTTAGCCTCATATGCATGAGTAATGAGGGTTGATGTGGAATCCACTCATACCATGGTCGTCAAGATGGTAGGTCAATTTGCGACAGGCATAAATTTTGCATACAAGATATTATTGATGAGATATTTGCACCATTGGAAAGGTCTTGATGTGTAGAATAGCATCAAGGGGTTTGAGCTTAGTATGAGAAAGTTTTGACCCCAAAAAATGTCATTTCAGCTTATGTTTTTTTAGCTATTCTTGGCTAAGAGAAGCATTCCAGGGTGTTTGGAGCATAGTTTTTAGTTGGAAACCCTTTTCGTTTCACCCAAAAAGGTTTATGTTTTCCCAAGATATGACCATTTATATTAGATCTAGAGGTATACAAATTTCATTTCAATTTTTTAAATATATTTAAGATTGTTTTAATACTTCATTGCATTTTGTTTTGTTTTTGTTTACGAATTGTTTCCTTTCCAATCTATGTATGTTCTTCGCCATGTGCCTTGTACGATCTCTACAACGAAAAAAAACTATGTATGATATTTACCTCGTGCTTTGTGCAAACTTGGAAAATCAGAAACGGAGAGGAAAATTTTCATTTTCTCGATAGACTAACCGATATCTAACCTTCATCGTATAAATATTTGAAAAGAAAATTGAAAAATTTCTCTTTTTTTGTGTGCAATAGTGTTGACGTTTTTGCAAGCAAAAACAAGGGTTTTCGAAATAAGCATGAACTTCAAGGTAGAAAGTAAAAAAAAGGGCATTGCTTCTCCTTCATAACATTCATTCTATCTTTTGTCAATTAGGTCTAGCTAAGGTGGTTGGAAGGAATGATCATTATCCTCTCTACTTAGGTTAACTTCCTGCAAATGACATGTTGAGCTCTTAATGAGTATATTGTTTTAATGGCCCTGAGCCCTATGTTGAAAAGCATCGAGCTTCTAACAAATCCAATTTACCATAGGTGCAATCCTCAGAATGAGGGGAAGTACTTGGTGGGTTTCCTGGGGATATGCATATAGTAAAAAACATATGTTAAATCTTTTGTAACAACTCACTTGGTTAAAAGTTATTTTATTAAATTAGAGTTATTGAGTTCAAGTCTTTCTTTTTATTAAGTTAATTTTTGTAAAAGTGCATGCAACTTTAAGTTGAAAATAACTTTTTTGTAAAGTGAATCTCACTTAAATTATAAAAGTGAACCAACGATAAAGTAACTTTATTGTTCTTTTTTTAAGCTACCTTTTGCATGTAACTTAAATTTATAAAGCAACTTTATTGTAAAAGTGATAATCATTTATTTTATAAAAGTAGGCAATTTATTTTATTGTAAAAGTAACATATCTGTAAAAGTGAAATCATAAGTGAAATTAAGAGGGGAAATTATTTTTTAACTCAACAACCTCATTGTGCACCCATTATCATGTGAGCAAACCTCCCCCTACTATGTGGTACCTTCATTATTTTTTGTCTCTCTTCAAAAAGGGTACAACTTTGACATCTAACGTTCATTTTTGGAGTTGTTTTTCTATAAACTGACTATTTTTTCGAGAGATTTCCATTTGGATAGTTATTTTTTTTCTTTTTAAGATATTGTACCTACATATTGTAATATTTCTAGTCCCGATGATCTCTTTCTTACCAGTTCAAACTAATTCTCATGGAAATATCACATGGAGGATTTAGAATGAAGTACGAGGCTTCACTGGGTTACCTTGGGAATATAAATTTCCCCTACTCAACCATTAAAGAAATGAAAATGGGATAATAAAAATGACAAAGCACGTTGATTAATTGGAATTTCCATCTCTAGTGATTTACATTTTTATCTTCAAGGATTGAGAAACCAAATGTAACTTGGCAAAAGTTGAAAACCATGTTTGGTAAACACAACGAGATTCAAGTCGACCAACTCAAAAACCAATTGATTGATTTAAATCCTAATGATTTATATTGCATTAAATATTATCTATCTAAGTTTTAATTTTCACTCCACTAGAGAAGCACTTATAAGTCAAGGGGGCACTTATAAATTCCCACTTTTGAGTTTTTAGTGATGCCTTGATTACAGAGAAAGATAAGCTCTTGCATATTAGAGTGATAAACACTACAATTACATCTAACAAAACATTATTGACACGCTACAATAATAAATCCAATCTTTCTAAGAAGAAACATCCTTACAACAACAAACAAAACAAGGTTCCCAAACCCTCCCAAACCCTCTTAGATAGCTCCTTCTCATAATGGTGATAAAGGAGCTAAATCAAAAGGTAAGAAAATTGAGAGACATTATAATTTTTGTGGGCATGATGTGTTGGGCATGTGTTATATTCTTTTCACAACCAAACTTAGTGTTTGTGTTGCTTCGGGTGCATGGGGATTCAAGGGAAGCACCCCAAAAAATAAACTGGTGGGTTTTGTGTTCGTTTTTAGCGATTTTTAGGCACATGGTTTTCACCAATGGTTCTCTAATTTCGGTTAAGGAATTAAGGTTGTTGACTAATATGGATCAATGGATTAGGGGTTTTTTATGCCACGGGATCATATATATATTGTATTGTAAACAATGAAAAGGATAATGAATAAAATATTAGAGGTGCAGCTCTACTTGGTTCGGATTTCTAGGGTAAAATCTATGTGCAATGTGTGTGTGTCATTGTGTCTTTTCAGTTTTTATTAATAATTTACTTGCAGTAATTAATTGTACAAGGTTAAAATATACATTTGGTATCAAAGTTTTTATTGGCTTTAGGGGGATGCCTTTGTGGATAAGGGTTTGTCTTGGGTCTATGATAAACCTTGTTATGGTGGGAGATCTGCAGTATCAATTCTTCAGGTGAAAAGAAATAGAGAGTAGTTTGAAAACAAAGGTCGAGAAATTTAATGGGAAAATTTTTGAGTTTTGCAAGCTCAATATGGAAGATATATTGGTGGACAAATATTAGTGGATCATTGTGGATCCAAGTATTGCACCTACAAGAATGTCAGCAAAAGACTGGGAAAAGTTGGATCGAAAGGTGAATAGAACAATTTGGTTGTGTCTCTCATATTCAGTATTAATGAATGTGTCAAGGGAAGCTACAGGTGGATTTATGGAATAATTTAGGAGATTTGTATCAGTCTAAGTCCCTGGTAAACAAATTGTTCCTATGGAAGAATTTGTACAACCTGAGGATGAAATATGGAGACTCGATGACAGAGCATTTGAATGCCTTCAATACAGTGGTATGTCAGCTATTATATGTTGATATTAATATTTTTGATTAAGATAAGTGTATCATTTTATTGTTCTCTTTACTAGAATCATGGGATGGTTTGGTTGGGGCCATAGGTAGTATTGCAATTACTTTAAGTTTCGATGATGTGGTCTCATCCTTGTTGTCGGAGGAGATGAGAAGAAAAAATATGGAAGGACAAAGCACAAATGCCTTATTTACAAGAGGACATTCCCAAGAAATAAATAGATCTAATTCCTCAAGTGGGAGATCTGAACATAAGGGAAGATCTAAATCTCCCGAAACAATGTAGATCCAAAAGTGTTGAGAGACGGAATGGATTTGAAGATGCTCCTTATGCAGAAGCAAAAAACTCCACAAAAGAAAGAGGGGATGTGTACTTGGATTATTCAATCATGCATGAAAATCATGAGGCATGGTTGGTTGACTCAGGTGCATCCTTTCATATGACTCTTCATAGGGAGTGGTTTTGCAAATATGAAAGGTATGATGGAGGTAATGTTTTTCTAGGTGATGAATCAACAACCAAAATCATAGCATGAGGAAAATTCAATTTGAATCTCATGGTTGGAAGGATTATAACACTCCCTGGTGTTCTACAGATCCCAAGGTTGGCCAAAATTTTTATTTCTATAGGCAAAATAGATGATGTAGGGATAAAAATAGTATTATAGAAAGAAACCTGCAATATGGTTCGATGGGAAATGGTTTTGCTGAAGGGATTTTGGATTGGAACCCTGTATAAGCTTCTAGGAAGCACTATTAGTGATGATTGAAACATTTCCATTGTTCCTAAGATTGGAGATGAAGAATAAAAAACTCTTACAATATCTGGAGAAAAGACTATGTTGTGGCATCAAATACTGGGACATATTAGAGAGAAGGGACTTCGAGTACTACACGTTAAAGGTATGGTTGAATGTATGTCTAATTTCTCTCTAGATTTTGATTTGTGTGAACATTGTGTATATGGGAAGAAAAATTGGGTAAGATTCCCCTCTGGTGTAACGAAGGCAGAGGGAATTTTACAGTTGGTGAACAATGATGTGTTTGGACCTGTGTCGGTTCCATCACTGGGAAAATTTGTGTACCATGTCTCATTTATAGATGAATTCTCAAGGAATACATGGATTTATTTCCTCAGGAATAAATTTGAAGTCTTTGACAAATTCAAAGAGTTTAAGGCTCTTGTGGAGAATCGGACAAAGAAGAGAATTAAGGCGTTGAGGATGGATAATGGTGGAGAATTTTGCAAAAATGAATTCAAAGAATTATGTAAGAAGAGTAGTATAGAAAGGCAAAAGAATAATCCATATATGCCTCATCATAATGGAGTTATGGAAAGGATGAACAAGACATTGATGGAAAAATCAAGGTGCATGCTTAGTGGTGCCAGGTTAGGACAAGAATTCTAGGTAGCAATGGTGTGTAATACATGTTACCTAGTCAATTGATCACCATCATCAGCACTATATGACAAGACTCCACATGAGGTATGGATTGGTAAGAAACCATGTTTCACACATCTCAGGGCACTTGGTTGTGATGCATATGTTCACATTCCAAAGGAAAAAAGAAGTAAGCTAGATAAAAAGGAAATGTATCTTTATTGGGTATAAATATGGTCTGAAAGGTTATAAGATTTGGAACCCACAAACTAAGAAGGTAGTGTATAGATGAGATGTTCTATTTAGAGAAATCAAAGATGTTTTCAAATAGGAAGTCTTGTTAGATTTTCCTTATTTACAGAGAATTAGTGTTGTTGGTGTTCTTTTACTTCATTGTCATTGACATATATATCATGTACTGAGCAGTAGCAGCATAATCAAGAGACAAAAAGAAAACAAGAGATTTATCCTAGGAAAACCCCAAATGGGAAAAAAAGCCAGCAACCTTTCTTAGATAGATTTCGTTCACAAAGAAAGTCTAAATAGATAAACCCTAGCTCAAGGGATAGCTCAGCCAGAAATACCAACACAACTACAGTAGCAACACCATACCAAGGTAGCACACCTCCTCAAGGAGTAACGCACAAGAGAGAGATACAAAAAGACTAAACAAGAAGAAATTGAGGCACTGCACTAGCTATGTCACCTTGTCCAAACTTGTGCCTTGCTTCTATGTAGATGAGAGAGTATGAGTGAGTGAAAAAATGAGCTAAGTCACCTCCTTATTTATAGTCTTCATGTCCTTATAGCTAGGATGACTTCTCTTCTAGGAAGGTGTCTTTTCATTATTGTTTTTTCTTCTAGGTTGACTTCTCTTCTGGGGTATTTCAACATATGTCCAATGGATATCTTGCTTCCAGAATCTTCTCTGCATCTAAGAAAGGTCATATAGGAGGGAAATATCCTCCCACAACTACCAAACGTCAACACTCCCTCTTATCTAGGGAGGTATCTTTCACAATGTCTTCATCTAGTAGTCCACTGACTACTCTACAATCAGTCAGTAGCACAAATCTTCCACAATGACATCGGTAGCTTGAATCGTCTGTCAAAGTATCTGCAAACAAGTAGCACTCAACTACTCCCAATGTGAACTGGTAGTCTACATGGAAATCAACTAGTAGTGAACATCTACTATAATGTCATCCTAGAGAACACGACTATGTCGATCCATAGTAGTACACAACTACTATCCAGTGGTACATAACCACTCCAAGTAGCACATAGCTACCATCCATAGACACAATGTCTATCTCCTGCAATCAACTGATAGCTACACAAGATACCACCATGAAATCCAATAGTCTCTATTATTATGCAGCAATCAACTAGTAGCACACAGCTACTACCATGCCATCATCCATAATCATAGTTTGCAATCTCCATGACTATGCAGTAATCAACTAGTAGCACACAGCTACTATAATGTCATCGTTCATAGTCAAGATCCAAATGACTATGAAACAATCAGCTAGTAGCACATAGCCACTACAATTTCATCATCCATATTCATCCTATATGACTATGAAATAATCAGTTAGTAGCACACAACTACTACAATTCCATCATCCATAGTCAAGATCCAAATGACTATGCAACAATTATCTAGTAGCACACAGCCACTACAATGCCGTCATCCATAGTCATCATCTATGACTATGCAGAAATCATCTAGTAGCACACAGCTACTACAATTCCATTAGCCATAGTCATACCTATGATTATGGAGAAATCATCTAGTAGCACACAGCTACTACAATTCCATTAGCCATAATCATAGTCGATGTATCTATAACTATGCAGAAATCAGCTAGTAGAACACAGCTACTATAATTCCATCATACATAGTTATAGTCTCATCTAGTAGCATGAATCTAATCCCATAGTCCTCACGACTATGTGTGTGATGTGTCTTCTCTCATCAGGTCTGACAGTGCATTACCCCCTCTACTACATGACTGATCTAGGGAACCCTTGGCCAGAGAGGTTAGTCGGATTGAGAAAAAACAACACACCTCCCTCTTGTTAAAATAATTGATGTGCTCATTTTCACCATAGACAATATATATGTTGTCACCCATCCATAGGCACGAATCCACCTCCGAGCACCTTAACCTTTGACATAATTATTCTGGAAATCCATACTAGAACCAACAGATAAACCCTAGCTACTAATTGTAGAAACAACTCAAGACAAGTAGATCGCTCCTTCTCCAAGGGTAGTGTACAAGAGAGAGTCTCCATATCTACAAAACAATTACCATACATAACTGCAGCAGCTGCAACTGCACTACTCTCTCAAACTTGTGTCATACTTAGAAAGAATATCACCAAGAGTATCACCAAGAATATCACCAAGAGTTTCACCAAGCACCACCAAGAACCACCCTATAATATGTGCCTTTCTTGTATGCCACTATAGCTCTAAACTTGTGCTATAATGGTTGAGAGAGAGAGTGTGATGAGTGAACAAATGAGCCAAGATGCCCTCTATTTATATTAATCTATCCATTGAATTTTCTGGCTAGGACAACCTGAATTTATGGTAATTATATTCTAATATTATTTATTATGCTAGGCCAACTTGTCTTTTAGGGTCTCTCTTACTTCTGGAATATTCTAATCTAGTCAAAGGTTAAACATGGAGGTTAATACCTCCCACAACTATTGTAACATCAACACCCTCTTAGATAGGGAGGTATTTAATGGTAATGGTATTGAGCACACATAGACCATTCTTTCGGTAGCATCATCATAGCCACATGCACTATCTTATGATCACACAAATCAAACCATGAGAAACATCATCACTATCCATCTATATAGAAATCATCTCCAAAACTAGTGGTAGTCTCCATCGCAATTGGATAGTAGCATATAGTTGCTACAATGCCATCCAATAGAACACAATTGTTTCTATCCATAGTGGTACACAATTAATGCTCAGTGGTACACAACCACTCCTAGTAGCACACGACTCCTAACCAGTGACATACAGTCACTACCAGTGGAACACATCCACCATATTAGCATACAACTATTGTCTAGAGACACAGTCTCCACAACAATCAAATCATATCATATCATATCACCATGCATCAACAATGCCATCAGTTGCATCACCTCTAAGGTGTACTAGCATGATGTGAATGCATCATATCTAAGTTGTACTTGCATGATCTGGAGTATCATCTAAATCATCTCTAACATGACATATCTAACATTATTTCGATTCATCATATCTAAGTTGTATGGCACATTTAAGTTGTAATCGCATGATGTAGATCAATTTCTCATTATGTCATCTCTAAGTTGTACTAGTATGACATATCTATCATGATGAAAATGAATCATATCTAAGTTGTATGTCACCTCTAAGTTTTACTAGCATGATCATATCTATCATTACACGATCCCTCTGCATCATCTCTAAGTTGTATGGTCATCTCTAAGTTGTACTAGCATGCCATATCTAGCACGATTCCAATGCATCATATCTAAGTTGTACTAGAATTTCCATATCTAGCATGATGCAGCTCACCACCATCGTCTCTAAGTTGTACTAGCATGATTTCAATACATTATATCTAAGTTTTATGTCCACCTCTAAGTTGTACTAGCACAATGCTCCTCGGGTCACTGTATCATCAACAACTCCAACCATATGTGTCATATATGAGTTGTACTAGCATGATGAAAGTATCATATCTAAGATATATGACCATATCTAAGTTTTACTAGCATGATACATATCCATAGCTCACTGACAATCCATGATTCCACATATTAGAGCTCCCTCCCAACCGAGGAAGTCATGCCCTCCCTTTCAACCAAGGGAGAAATGTGCACGAGCCCCAGCTTGTCCCTCAAGTATGAAAACTTTATCTTGGACAGAGCTTAGTCAAAATATTTGATGTCTATGCATTAGCGGATATATACTAGAGAACCACTTCTCCCCTCTGGAATTTATCATAGAGAAAATAGTACTTGATCTCAATGTGCTTCGACCTAACATGGAACATTAGGTTCTATGAGAACTTCACACAACTTTGGTTATCACAATATATCATGGTCGAATCCAGCACCTGATAAAACAGTCCAGAAACCAGCTTATGACGCCACACTGCTTTCCTATAAGCATCACAAGATGAAATATACTATGCTTCTGCAGTGTTGAGTGTAACAGACTTATGTTTCCTGCTAGCCCATGATATCATGGAAGATCCCAAACTGAAACACATACCATAAGTACTATTTATGTCATCTGCACTCCCTTCCCAATCTGAATTAGTAAATCCATGCAATTGTACTTCACTATTTGAGGCATATCTCAAACCATAGTTTAGTGTCCCACAAAGATATCTCAAAATATTCTTTGCAATTAACCACTGCTCATTTCTAGGTTCCACCTGGAACTAGCTCAACATGTTCACAGCAAAGCAAGTGTTCGGTCAGGTATTAACCAAAGAAATCAATGATCCAATCAACTGCAGGTACAAGGACGAGTCTACTAGATCAAAATCAGAGTCTCTCAACTTCCTCATATTTGTCACCATAGGAGTTGCCATGGATTTGCAATCCATCATCCCAAAATTCTAAATACTCTTTACAACATACTTCCCTTGCCCCAGGAATATTTCACCATTCTTTTGTTATACTTCTAGTCCCAAATAATAATGCATGAGACCAAGATCCTTCATATCGAATTTAGAGGCTAACTCCCTCTTACACTGAATAATGAGAGGCTTTTCACCTGTCAAAAACAAATCATCAACATATAGTAGTAGGATCACAGGTGCATCATTCACAACCTTTTAATAAAGGTTTGAATCAGCATAGCTCTTGGAAAAATCCAAGTCTCGTCAAGTTACTATCAATTTGTGCATACCAAGCTCTTGGAGCTTGTTTGGTTCCATACAAGGCCTTCTTTAATCTGCATACATGGGTTTCTCTCAGGTGTACCTCAAAACCTTGAGGTTTCTCTATGTATACTTCTTCCTTAATTGATAAAATGGGTCTTTAAATCCATTTGATGTAAAATCCAACCCATGGATGTTGCAAGAGAATAGAGGTGTATCTGGAAATTGGAGCAAACGTCTCATCATAGTTTTCTCCCTCCTACTGGGACAACCCTCTAGCCATGAATCTTCCTTGTATTTATCGATACTCCCATATATTGTATGCTTTATCTTGTAAACCCATTTTGAAGTGACTACATACTTTCCTTTAGGTCTAGATACGATGTCCCATACATCATTTTTCATGATGAATTGATACTCTTCCATCATAGCTTCCTTCCATTCTTTCTTCTTGACTGATAGCCAAAGATACTCAAGTGTTAAACACTTGGATTCTTTCTAGAGAAAGATTATTCTAGAGTCATGTTCTTCAATATATGAAGAGGACTTCTATTCTGAACATATACGGCTATCATAGCTACTTCTACCCATATAAACATGGATATATTTTGGTCATTCATCATAGCCTTGATAGATTCTTCAATGGATCGGTTCTTTCTTTTTGCTATGCCATTATGTTGAGGATTGTAGGGAGTAGTGAGCTCCCTCCTAATCCTGACCTCACTGTAGAATGTCTTGAAATCATTTTAGGTGTACTCTCTTGCTTAGTGAGGAGGTTGACATTGGTCCACACACATCTGAGTGAACAATGTCCAAAAATTATTTTGCTTTACAAGTTTCCTTTAGGATTGGTACTTGGTGAGATCACTTGCCTCACCACTTGATGGAGTCATCTGCTCCATGTTTGCAACTGTCACTCTAGCTCCTTCTCGGTGACCTTCTTGGAACAAGAACAACAAGAGAAAAAAGTATTTCCAATAAAATTTTCTTATGTCGTTTGGCACAGGAAAGGAACAACCTGTCGTCGTGGTGGGATCCTTGTTTGGGTAGTCATCATAGAATTACCAAGGTGACCTTACCGGGAACAAGAAATTTCGCCTAAAGGAGATGTTAGTTCATTTTGAAAAAAAGTGTAATAAACACACACACACACACACACACACACACACACACACACACACATGTATATATATATATATATATATATAGATATATATATAACCTTTCAAAGATTGTTGTTACAACTATAGTGTTTACTTGTATTGTTGGCAACTATCAAACTTGATATGTGCAAATTGAAACTTAACAATTTGATCAATCGGACCTCGAACCTAGAGCCTCAACTGCTTGTTCCTTTGAATGTATTGAATCTAAAGATCATTTCTTGGACAAGTTCTCTTATACATTCCCTGAAAAACACACTCATATTTTGTTGGATTATATAACATGAAAATCATATATAAGTGCATACCTTTGAAATTTGCAGCATTGTTCAACTTGTCTTTTGATCTAAAACTAGACACCATCTTGAGAAGAAGAGGTTAGAAACTGAATCAAGAAGGTTCAATGATTAGAACAAGCTAGAAACTTTGAAATTTCAACTTTGAATACAAAATCAATTTTGACCAAAAGTCAACCTTTGACTTTGACCTTGACCAATCAAACTTTGAATTTGACCCAAAAACTCAAATTTCATGTTTTTGTTGGCTTAGAACACCAGAGGGTGCGCTAGGCTAGGGTGCACTAAAATATCCATAAATTAGGTCCAACGCTTCACTTAAGGTGCCCAAAGAGTTGGATTAGGGTTTGTTCCAGCTGAAAAATAAAAAATCCTAATTGCAGCTACAACTGGTGCCACAATGAGCTTAACAAAGAACTGCCACTTTACCTTCCAGTGGTTAGACTATCCTAAAGGTGGTGTGGGCCCATAACCTATTAAAATAATTTATGTGCTCATTTTCACCATAGAAAATATCTCTATCGTCACCCATCCATAGGCACGAAGCCACCCCCGAGCACCTTAACCTTTGACAGAATTATTTTGGAAAGCCATACTAGAACCAACAGATAAACCCTAGCTACTAACTAGAGAAACAACTTAATAAAAGTATAGCGCTCCTTCTCCAAGGGTAGCGTTCAAGAGATAGAGTCTTCATATCCACAGAACAAGTACCATACACAACTACAATAGCTGAAGTTGCACTACTCTCTCAAACTTGTGCCATACTTAGCAAGAATATCACTAAGAGTATCACCAAGAGTTTCACCAAGCACCATCAAGAACCACCCTAGAAGATGCGCCTTCCTTGTATGCCACTGCAGCTCCAAAATTGAGCTATACTGGCTGAGAGAGTGAGTGTGCTGAGTGAAAAAATGAGCCAAGACGTCCTCTATTTATATTAATCTATCCATTGACTTTTCTGGTTGGGCCGACCTAACTTTCTAGTAATTATATTCTAATATTATTTATTATGCTAGGTCGACTTGTCTTCTATGGTTTTCACACATCTATTTAGGGTTTCTCTTACTTTTGGAATATTATAATCCAATCAAAGGTTATATGTGGAGGTTAATACCTCCTGCATATACCATAACCTAAACACCTCTCAACGAGGGTGGACATTATACATCACGCCAAGCTTGTCTCTAGAGAAAATTGAGTCTTTTTCACTCCTATTCAAATCAGCATGACTAATAGGATAAATATTGCACTTGTGTCATTCATCACTAGCCAAGTCATCATGGCTAATACTTTGAGTGAATGTATCATTCTCCCATGGTAAAATTAGCGTGACCGATCTGGGAGAATGTCTGCTCGATGGTACTCATCTTTCCATTGCCATGGACAAATGTTTGGTGAGAATCTCTGCAATTTGTTCATCTGTGGATGTGTACTGGAGCTTCATTTCTCCCTTATACATCATGTCTCGGATGAAGTTCTCCAAGAAAATTCTGAAGCCACACTGCTTCACAGCTTACAATATTGGTTGCTATATACTATGTTTCAGTTGTATTGAATGTCACTGACGTCTGCTTCCCGCTTAACCATGAGATCACACTGATCCCAAACTGAAACAACATATGGAAGTACTCTTTCGATCCACTGCACTCCCTACCTAGTCAAAGTATGTATATCCTTGCAGCTTCACATCTCCATCTGATGCATATCTCAATCCATATCCAATCATACCACGTAGGTATCTCAACATATGTTTTGTTTTCAACCAAATTACATGTTTAGGTTTAACCATGTTAAGATTCAAGGAATTCATTGCAATACATATGTTTGTCCTGGTGTTAACCAGGTACATCAAGGATCTAATCAATTGTATGTACATCGCGGGATCCACCAAATATGAAGATGAATCACTTGGTAGCTTCAGACTTATGATCATGGGTGTGACCATGGACTTGTCGTCCATCATCTTGAATCTCTTCAGGATCTCAATAGTATATTTTCCTTTGCTAAGGGAAATATCATCTAATCTCTACCACATCTATAAACCTAAGAAGTAATGAATCAGACCTAGATCCTTCATCTTGAACTCTGAAGTGAGCTCCCCCCTTGCACCCAACTATGAGCTTCTCATCTTTTGTTAGAAATAGATCATCCACATATAGGATCAATGGGAAACCATTCCCAAGCTCATAAAATAATTTTATGATTTGTCATATCATGTCTTAGGTGCCTTCTTAGGCCCGTACAAAGCCTTCTTCAATCTAAAAACATGAGACTCCTTCTCATGTT
Organism: Picea engelmannii; assembly: GCA_009831015.1. Taxonomy (NCBI): domain Eukaryota; kingdom Viridiplantae; phylum Streptophyta; class Pinopsida; order Pinales; family Pinaceae; genus Picea; species Picea engelmannii. The sequence goes on from ML803410.1 coordinate 179,771, forward strand.
TCTTGTGGCTACTCTATGTACACTTCTTATGGCTATTGGAGCAAGTGTCTCGTCATAATTTTCTCCTTCTTGTTGGGAGAATCCTTAGGCCACAAATCAAGCTTTGTACATCTCTATGCTACCATTTTCAGCATGCTTGATCTTGTATATCAACTTGGAAGTCATTGCCGACTTCCCTTCTGGTCTCGGAACCAATGAAAAAATCCATATCCCAATCCTTCTGACTGGCTTCCTCCTCTGTCACTGAAACAATGGAATCCTCCCAGGAGGTCTCATATCTCCTCAAATCCTTTTAAGCTTCGATCTAGTTTCTTATATGTCAGTCCTGAAAGACATCTCTCTCTCCCATCTAAATCTGAGGAGGAATACTTTCTGAATGAAAGTCTCTAAGAAATTGACTCTCTCTGATATCAGGCTCACTCTGAGTCTGCATGCTCCCTCTGAAGTTGGTACTTGGTGGGGTTACCTACCTCACCACTATTGGAGTCATCTACTTCTCCTCATGATATGGCTCATCTTTTCCATATATTTGTATCCCCCTTTTCATCTTGAAAAGTATCACGAGACCATGTTAGTCTCTTCCTAGTCACTGCAGCGATTTTGGGTAGGCTCTTCTAGCTCTACTGACTCTTCTTGATGATATGAAGAGTGATCAACTGAACCAAAAGGATATTTACAGCAGTCTTTAGAGCCTTCTTCTCCTTGCAATCGCTCTCCATATGTAATACTATGTGTCTGCAAAAGTACCCTTCTTGCCAAAAGGTTCTGACTTCGTCCTCCTTCCTTTGTTACATGGATGTGTACGGTCGTGTACACAACTCTATGTTTGGATAGTATGATCCATATCTCGGCTAGAGACCATATAATATGTTTCCTCCTATAGTCGTTATTATAGCTCCCTCTTAGATCTATCACCTATGACCTTCCTAAAACAAGAAAAACAATAGGGGAAAACAATGGACAAGAATAACATTCTTATAATAATAAAACAAGAATGGGAACAATCGTCACAGTAGATCCTTCTCAGAGCTATCACTTGTGACCTTCCTGGATCAATATTCAAAAAAAAATAAAAAATAATAGGAACAAAACTTTTCAACAATCTTCCAGTGTTGTGACCAATCATTCTTCCATGGTAACCTGCCCGGAACAAGAAACAAAAGACAACAATGTCTCCTACAAGAAATCAATTCCATCTTGCAAACAGGTGCATCATTAATACTTATATTCAAATCATACCAATAATATTCAAGTGTTACTATACATTTGATAACAATAGCAATAATAGAACTCTAAAGAATGTTATTCTAATTACAACAATTACTTAAGCTACAACAATAAAATATCAAACCTAATATGAAAACTTGGAATCTTGTTGTTGTTGTAGGAGACATCTTCATTGGTGCCTCCAACTCTTTGGCTTCCTTTGAGTGCACTAGATTTAAGATCCTTAATCGATTATGTCAAGATCCTCTTGGCCTTGACCTCATTCTTCCTGAACTTTGTTTTGGAATCTTCTTCTTATGGTTATGGAATCATCTACTTGATATGATCCAATAACTCATTCTCTTCTAGAATGAGGATAACTATGTGATTCCATGATCTAAAGTTATCTGCTCTAGGCAATCTATCTTCAACTCTCATGTTGGTTGACATTTTTTCTAGTAGAAACCCTAGCTCTGAAAAATTTCAATTTTTCAAACTTCACCAAATTGCAAATTGAGGGTTGCAAGGGGTGCGCTAGAGTAGGGTGAATTTATATATGTAAAGACAATTCCAAACACTTTGGAAATAATTCTCAATGAGATTCAAAAGGAGAGTGTGTTGCAATGGCAAGGTCATTGTAGTGGCAAGAATGATATTCCTTCCAGTGATTAGACTATTATGAAGGTAACCTCACTCTGATACCATGTTATATTTTCCTTATTTATAGAGAATTAGTGTTACTAGTGTTTTTTTACTTCATTACCATTAACATATATATCATGTACTCAACAATAGCAGCATAAACAAGAGACAATAAGAACACGAGATATTCATCCTGGGAAAACCCCAAATGGGGAAAAAACTCGGCAACCTTTCATAGATAGATTATGTTCACAAAGCAAGTCCAAACAGATAAACCATATCTCAAGGGCTAGCTCAACCAGAAATACCAACACAGTTGTAGCAGTAGCACCATACCAAGGTATCGCACCTCCTCAAGGAGTAGTGCATAAGAAAGAGATACCAAAAGACTAAACAAGAAGAAACTGAGTCACTGCAACAGTTTCATCACCTCTCCAAGCTTGGACCTTGATTTTTTGTAGCTGAGAGAGTGTGAGTGAGTGAACAAATGAGCTAAGGTTCCTCCTTATTTATAGTCTTCATGTCCTTCTAGCTGGGAAGACTTGTCTTCTGGGAATGTGTCTTTTCATTATTCTTTATTCTTCTGGGTCGACTTCTCTTCTGGGGTATTTCAACATCTGTCCAATGGATCTCTTTCTTACGGAATCGTATCTGCATCTAATAAAGGTCATATAGGAGGGAAATATCCTCCTGTGGCTACCAAACATCAACATGTCCTACCAAGGAAGGAAGAACCAGAGAAAATAGGGTTTAAGTTGAAGGATAATGAATTGGACTCTACAGAAGAACATGAATCAAAAGAAGAAGATCCTCATACTCTAGTATTGAGGGGATTGGTTTGGGGGAAAATGCAGGTGGAAAGGTATACTCCACCTGATTTATGTTCAATTTTTTCTTTTTTTATTGTTGAATATGATCTTAGAAATGTTAAGGAAGCAATGGATTCATAGGATGGAAAACTCTGGAAAAAGGCCATGATGGAAGAATCAGTAGTGTTGGACAAGAATGAGGCCTAGGATGTAGTGGATTTTCTAATTGGAAGAAAGCATATTGGAAGTATATGGGTGTTTAAGAAAAAATTAAATGTAGAAATGAAAGTGGAGAAATACAAAGCTCGATTAGTAGCAAAAGGTTATTCCCAAGTAGAGGGAATTGACTTTGATGATATTTTTTCTCTTGTTTCCAAGTTAACTTCAATTAGATTTATTTTATCTATTGTTGTTGTTTTTTATTTTGAAGTGGAATAAATGGATGTGAAGACAAAATTCCTACATGGGGATCTAGAAGAATAAATCTACATGAAGTAGACAGAAGGCTTTGTTGTGAAGGGAAAGAAAGAGCTCGTATACAAGCTGAAAATTCCATGTATGGGTTAAAGCAATCACCAAGGATGTGGTATCAAAAATTTTATACTTATATGTTGGGACTTGGCTTCACAAATAGCAAAGTGGATCACTATGTTTATTTCAAATTAATCGGTGATCATCGTATTTATTTAGTCTTGTATGTGGATGATATGTTGTTTTTAGGAAACCACAAGGAGATTATCCAAGATGTGAAAACTCATTTGTCCTCTAAATTTGACATGAAGGATCTTTTTGTTGCAAATTTCATTTTGGGCATGGAAATTATAAGAGATCGGGCAAACAAGAAAATCTAGTTAAATCAGAGGAAATATGTGGAGACAATATCATGGACGTTTAATATCCAAGATTGTAAATCGGTCAGGGTTCCTATTGTTGTAAGTGTAAAGTTATTTGTGGATCATTTTCTGAAGACACAAGAAGAGGAAGATGACATATCTCATGTTCGATATGTTAGTGCAGTTGGTATTTTGATTTATGCAATGGTCAGTATTAGACCAGACATTGCACATGCAGTGGGAGTTTTGAATTGTTATATGTCCAAACTAGGGAAGGAGAATTGGACAACATTAAAGATGGTTTTCAAGTATTTGTGTGGCACTACTAGTTATGGATTGTGCTTTGAGGGAAGATCAAGATTGGAAAAAGTGTTGGATATACATGGATTTGTTGATGCAGATTGGGCTGGAGATATGGATTGTATAAGATATACAAGTGGGTATGTGTTTAACATGTTTGAAGGAGCAATTAGTTGGATGAGAAAAAGACAGTTTGTGGCACTCTCAACTACAAAAGTTGAATATATGGCAGCCACTCATGCAATCAAGGAAGTAGTATGGTTATAGAGATTTTTTTCAAGTATTGGGTTGGTACAACAAGCTATAAGGATAGATTATGACATTCAAAGTGCAATCTTCCTGGAAAATAATCCATCTTATGATTCAAAGACAAATAATATGGAGGTTTAGTATCACTTTGTTAGAGACATAGTTGAAGAAAAGAAGGTGTTTCTAATGAAGGTGGAAAATTTGAAGAAAATTGCAGATTCATTAACAAAATCTATGAGCACTGAGAAGTTCTCTTGGTGTAGAGGATATGTGGGCATTGTTTCCCTGGATCGTTGACTATGTAACCCTATAACCCCTTGTATGCAAAGAAAACAACAAGTGGGATAATTTTGGGTATACGTTATATTATTTTCACAACCAAACCTAGTGTTTGCATCGAGTCGAGTGTGCGGGGGTTCAAGGGCAACGCCCCTGAAAAAAAATGGGAGTTTTTGCATCCATTTTTAGTGGTTTTTCGGCACATGGTTTTCGTCGATGGTTTTCTAATTCCAATTAAGGAATTAGGGTTATTTATTAATCTATGTCAATGTATTAGGGGCTTTGGATGCCGCGGGATCCTATATATATTGTATTTTAAACAATTAAGAGGATGATAAATAAAATATTAGAGGTGCAGCTCTAAACATGTTGGTGGTTTTCCCGATTTGGGTTTCCAAAGTAAAATGTCTATGTAATGTTTGTGTTCCATTGTATATTTTTTGTTTTTATTAAGAATATATTTGTAGTAATTAATTTTGCAAGTTTAAAAACTACAACATGGTCATTTGGAGTCTAAATGTTTCAATAAGATGAAAGCCTTGGAGGCAGCAATGAGAATCATAACATCAACATTGATACTCCTTATAACTCTTCTCCTCGTGGGCATGCACTTTATTCTTCTATTTTTTCCTTCAATGCAACATATAATTCTTATTCTAATGAGTGGCTTACTCATTATGTAGCATATTATCATATTGCTAAGGATAAAGACATCCTTTTTCTCTCAATGAATGCAACACCAAATAAATATTTTTTTGTTGATGATAGATCTCTAAGTGTTGTAGGGTTTGGAACAATTTATCTATATGATCGTCATTTGAATAATGTATTTTGTGTTCCAAGTCTTTCCAGTAACCTTCAATCAATTTATCAAATCACTCATTTAGGTGAAGGTAAAATAATGTGTTTTCACTTCACTAAGTTATAATCAAGCATTTAAAAGATCCTTAGCATGCCCTAGCAACTGAAATTGTTTATGATATCAATAGGTTGTATAGATTTGAAAACTTTGCATCATCATCTCTTCCATCAATTTTTATTACTCATAGTGATGACATGAAAAAACTTTGGCATGAGTGGTTTAGTCATCTAAACTATCACTCAATGCAGAAACTATGTAAATAGAGTATGGTGACTAGTCTTCCTCTCATTTTTTCCAAATATAGTGTTTGCTCCAACTAGGATCTTGGCAAACATCATCAAGAAAATTTTAAAAACATGTCTCTTCATATGCCTCAACTCCCTTCAACTTTTTCATAGTGATTTGTGTGGTCCACTCCCTCCTACTTCTTTCTCTAGGTTCAAGTACTTCTTAACTTGCATTAATGACTTCTCCAAATGCGCTTGGGTTTATTTTCTAAAAATTAAGAGTGAAGCTTTTGACATGTTTTCGCCTACAATTCCCTTGTAGAAAAACAATCTAGACATCAACCTCAAATGTTAAGAACGGATAATGGAGACGAATATGTTAACAACAAATTTACAACTTATTTCACTACACAAGGCATTTTGATGCAACATATTGTTCCATATACACAATAGAAAAAGGGATTAAGTCCTCATTTTTGGACAGAAGTCATTACTTGTGACAATTACATCGTTAATCACACTCTTGAAAAGGATTTAAAAGATATAACACCGAAAGAAATGGATTAAAATTAAACTAGAAATAGCGGCCACTTTTGTTTGTTTGGTAGTGAAGCATGGGTTCACATTCATGATAAGAAAAGGAAAACATTACAATGTAAGAGTAAGAAGTTCATTTTTTTTTTAATATTATAAAGATTAAAAGGCTATAGAATTATTCAACCTCGTTCCAATGAAATTATTATTAGGAGAGATGTCAAGTTTTTTGAAGTTATTTTGACCTACATGCTTAATACAATAATTGTGTCATATTGTACATGTGATCCATATTCAATGAATGTGCCATGTTCTATTCCCAACTTTTCTATTAGTGCTCCTTAATTTTGGTTTGTTCTTCAACTGATAATTAAGTGAGGATGAAAATCCACCTCCACATGTTCACCTTCCTCTATTTGGGTCCATTGAACATGATCCTTCACTAGCACCATAGCTTCCTATATGGGTCCACACAACATGAGAAGTGACATAAAATCTTGTAAGTGATCCTTCAAATCAGCATTGTACATGTTCACAATTCTAGCAAGCCTCCTCTCTTTTGGCTCAAGTTTCAGAGACCCGTTATCCAAAAATATTTGTAGAATATTCTAGCCATCCAAATTGGGATGCAACAATGAATTAAAAACATCATTCCTTAGTGGTGAACGATACTTGAGATCGTGTACCTCTTCAAAAAGGAAGAAAAATTATTAGATGTAAATTCCAGGTGTATAGAACTAAGTATGCATCAGATGAAATTGTTGAAATACATAAGGATATATTAGTTTCAAAGGATTTTATTAGGTAGAAGGGATTGATTATAATGAAACCTTTTCCCCTGTAACCAAATTGAATTCCATTTCCCACATGAATCTAGCCTTGTTTCCCACCTTAATAAAACTCTCTATGGCATTAAGAAAGCTCCTAGGGATTAGTATGATAAAATGGATAACTTTATTCTTGACATCAAATTTTTTAAATGTCATTATAACCCCTATGTCTATACTAATAAAGTGGGTAACCATATCATAATACGTGTTATTTATGTTGATGACCTTATCCTCACTGGTAATGAATCAAATTTTAACCCATGTGAAATCCATATTTAAGAAGAAGTTTGAAATGACGAAATTAGTACATTTGCATTATTTTATTTCCCTCCAAATATTGCAAACCAAGGAAGGTATTTCCCTTTCCTAGTCTAAGTATGCATAAGACCTTCTTTTTCATTTTCACATGGAATATTGTAAACCAACCCCATCTCCCTTCCACTCTAGATTCAAACTTGTTGTCTCTTATACTACACCCAAAATAGATGTCACTTTGTATCATTAGTTATTTGGTATCCTTTTTTATTTGACTTATACTTATCCTAATATTTCCTTTTCTATTGATCGTGTTTCCCAATATATGCAAACACCCCATGACAGCCATTAGAAAGCAACAAAGAGGGGAATATTTCTTATGGATTAGGGGAAAAAAGTAGAGTTAATAGATTCCAAAACCTTTCTATATATTATTTATTCCTCGACCATAGATAAGATTTACTCCTCCAAGAAATCATGTAAGTCCTTAAAAAATCAAATTTCCATCCATTGGGGCCTAGACTCTTGCCTTTTTTTAATGGAAATATAACCCATTTTAATTCCTCCTTATTTAACACTCCCATGAGTTCCTCGTTTAATTCATTGTCAATGAACCTTGGAAAGAATTCAAAAATTTTAAATACCTTGGAAATGGATGCTCTCTCTAGGACCTTGTACAGCTCATTGAAGTATTGAACCCCCTTTGTAGAAATATCTCAACATGTGGATGGTGAGCTCCATATTCTTTTGGAATTTCCCATATGGTATTCATATTTTTCCTTCCTTCACCACAATTTTGAAAAAATTAATGTTTCATTTGCATTGAGCTATCATGATTTCCCTTCTCTTCTACTTCCAACTAGTCTCTTCCCAAGCTATAAGTCTCCTCTTCTTGTCCACTATGGATTTCAGAATCTCCATGTCCTCCTCAAAGAAGATGACAACAAAGTTTTGAGTAAATAAGAAAAAAATATTATCTTCCACTTCTAAACTACACCAGTGGAAGTTTTGATACATTTTATTTACCCAAAGAATTGTTTATTTATTAACCCTCTAGAGTTTTTTACTAAAGTAGAAAATGCCAACATCTTCATTGCCTAGATAAAAAAGTCCATTCTATTTTACCTTGATGTATAAATTCTTCATATTTTAGCCAAAAATGATTCAATTTGAAGGGATGTGGGAGATTTTTTTCATCCTATCTCATCTAGAGAAAACTTGGAACATGATCAGAGGTGTTCCCTATTCCAATCCAAGTAATCATGTTTGTAAACATTTCAACAAAGGGTTCTAATAATAGGAACAATCTAGCTTGTTAAAAATTCCCTTTGAAGCCGATATATAGTTCCTCCAAGTGGAACCCACTTCAATTGGATTAGGGTCAACTATATTGGCCTCTTCTATATTTTGAAGTAAAAATATTTCTAGATTATTCCTTCTACCAACTTCACCCTGGACTCCCCCTTGGTAAAGGATGAAATCTAGGGCTCCACCAACCACCACATTCTCAGTCCTCGTGTATTGAAGACCAAAGAAATATTCTCAGTATTCCTTCATATTGATGTATGGCCCATAAATATTCAAAAGAGAAAAATATTCCCCAATTCTAATTAAGATAGCTCTGTCATAATACTTGAGTTGTGAAATATATAGTTCATCATGTTGAAGGATTGGTTCCAATCTATCACCAACTCTCCAGACTTGTCAATTGCATCACAAACAATGAATTCCAATCATTTTATAAAGGAGGATAAGATTTTCTACTCCTTCTCACCTTCAAGAATAGTTTCTTGGATCAATAGAAACTCTAGCTTAAGAATGCACACCAAACAATCAAGGTATTTTTTTATGGTGAGCTTCCAAACCCTGGATATTAAAAGGAAATTAGGATCACAATTTACCCTTCTTGAGGGTTTTCCCTACTCTATATGCCTTGATAATAATATTTTTATTTCCTTTTAAAATTCAACTTATGCCTTTCGTTGCACAAGGTAGAGGAAGGATTTCCTTCCTTGGGTCGAATGGTATCCAAAATTAAATCCTTGACCTTGTTAGATACCAATCTCCTCAAGACTAAGATTGAGGGCTTTAGAGGAAAGAAGAAGGTATCATTTTCTTTCCATCAACACTTGAAATGTTGCTACAGGAACAAGCTAAAGAGTTACAATTATATGTATCTAATTATTAAAAAAAAATACAATATGTATATGTGTGAGTATATTTAAATATGTAATTGTAAGGTAGATAGAGAGGTAGTGGGGGGGACTAGAGGGCCCATATTAATAATAGTGGAGGTCATTTATATATAATAAATGTAAGAGGACTTCTTATAAGGTTCTACTTCTAGAAGATTCCTCCTCTAGAATGTCCTTAGGTGATGGTAGTATTATATAAAGGGGTTCAAGCAATGTAATGGGATATGAAGAGAATTATTGTATTGTGAGATGTATCTCAATAGGAGTATGCCCCATTGAAGAGGCAAGTGAATAGGAGAGGATCCCTTCCATAATAGGATCTATTATATGGTGTTTCCCTACCTCAAGGGTTTTGATATAGTAAAGTGGTGGTTTTCTATATGGTTTTATATATCTTGTGTGGTGATTGTATTCATATATATTTGGTACTATTGTGATATTGTGTATTCATCATGTGTGGTGATTATATTTGTAGATCTATTCTGGTTCTTAAAAAGTGGTGTTAGAGCACTTTCCTTGGCAGAGATTGTGAGCAAATATTTTTTATTTTTGTAGTTTTTTTTTTCGGAGAAGAAAAAAAAGGGTCGCGACATTCCAAAAACTTTTGGTATATTTCTGTGCAAAATTTGTAGAAACAGGTTGTATATCCAAGTTCCTCCTATAAAAACACCCAAGTTGAAAAAACAAATCGTCCGAAACGGAGTCCGGGAAGTCAAGATATTGAAGTTTTAAAATATGCAATTTTCAAGGTTTTTTCCACGGATGGTGGCGCGATTTTTTTTATTTATGTAGCATATGGAGGCCGAATTTGCCCAAAAAAATTATAGATTTGAGTTCCTCTCACAATTTCACCCAATTTCAAAAAAAAAAAAATCATCCAAAATGGAGTCCGAGAAGTGAAGTTATGAGCATTTTAAATTCAACAATTTTTCAAGGTTTTTCCGGAAAATGATGTGATTTTCTGCAGTAATTTATTGTTCTATTTTTTGGATTTTTCATGACAGCGGTGGGACTGCAGAGTTCATAAATTTTCATAAGGTTATAAAATGGATATTTCTTCTAAAATCCTCAAATAAATTCTACAGATTACTGAAGCATTCAAAGCCCAATTGTTTGACACATTGAATGACAGATTGGATGGCTTTATAGATGGCCTCAATGACAATTTTCATAGTATTCAAGATTCTTTGGATAACATGCAGGAGAGGTTTCTTATGGTGGACCTCGGGGATGAATATAATCAAGAAATATATGCTTGGTATGATTTTGAGGCCGATTGTGATGATTGGTATATGGATAGTTGTCGTTTCTGGGATGACAACCACTTCGATATTTTATTTGATGACTCTACTCCACCTCCTGTAGAGAACATCAATGTCCCACATTAGGAGCTAGTTACCAATGTCCAGCCTGCATATTCTACAATGGTATTGTTCCTTCCAGATTCATCTTTGATCATCTCCCACTATGTGGATGGATATTCTTATTTGGATCCACATGATAGGTGTCAGTATTGGGAGCATCATTTTCAGTTGGTTATTGGGTGTCGATATCTTCCATGTGGGGTTCACATGAGCAATTGGACATGGTACCCTGGTTTACAATGGTGGTTGGACTACTTCAGTATGGTGGCTACCAATTCTCAATGGCACCCTGGTTCTCTAGACTACTTCAGCACTATGGTCCACACTCATCCATCGGACCCTGGTATATGGTTGTACATCAAGCATTGAGGACAACGCTTTCATAAGGGGGATGGAATGTAAGGTAGATAGAGAGGTAGTGGGGGGGGGCTAGAGGGCCCATAATGATAATAGTGGAGGTCATTCAATGTATGGTGGACTAGGTCCACTATATTATTAAATAAGGCCCACTATGGTAGTTAGATATAATAAATGGGTAGTTAGATATAATAAATGTAAGAGGACTTCTTAGAGGGTTCTACTTCTAGAAGATTCCTCCTCTAGAATGTTCTTAGGTGATGGTAGAACTATATAAATAGGCTCAAGCAATGTAATGGAACATAAAGAGAAGTATTGTATTTGGAGTTGAATCTCATTAGGAGGATGACCCCTCGAAGAGGCAAGTGAACAAGAGAGGATATCTTCCATAATAGGATCCATTGTAAGTTGTTTCCCTACCTCAAGGGTTTGGTAATAATATAGAGTGGTTTCTTCTATCTTTCTTTGTGGATCTATTATGTATTCAGTATTTGTGGTGATTATATTTGTAGATCTATTCATGTTTTTAACAAGTGGTATTTGATAACTCTAATCCACCTTTTGTAGAGAGTATGAATGTGAAAAATTGGGAGCCAATGATTATTACCAGCATCCATCTTGCATATTCTACAGTGATATTATTCCTTTCAGATTTTGCTACGACCATTTTCCACTATGTGGATGGATCTTCTTATTTGGATCACCACGACAGGTGTTAGTCTTTGGAGCATCATTTTCAATTGGTTATTGGGTGTCGATATCTTCTATGTGGGGTTCACATGAGAAATTGGACATGGGACCCTAGTTTACAACGGCGGTTGGACTACTTCAGCATGGTGGCTTCCATTTATCAATGGGACCATGGTTCTCTAGTCTACTTCATCATTGTGGTCCACACTTATCCATGGGACCCTGGTATATGGTTGTACATCAAGCGTTGAGGAAAACGCTTTCATAAGGGGGATGGAATGTCAGGTAGCTAGAGAGGTAGTGGGGGGGGTAGAGGGCCCATAGTGATAATAGTGGAGGCCATTTAGATATAATAAATGTAAGAGGACTTCTTAGAAGGTTCTACTTCTAGAAGATTCCTCCTCTAGAATGTTCTTAGGTGATGGTGGTACTATATAAAGGGGTTCAAGCAATGTAATGGGATATGAAAAGAATTATTGTATTGTGAATTGTAGCTCAATAGGAGGATGTCCCCTCGAAGAGGTAAGTGAACAGGAGAGGATCCCTTCCATAATAGGATCCATTGTATGGTGTTGGCCTACATCAAGGGTGTTGATATAGTAAAGTGGTGGTTTTCTATATGGTTTCATATATCTTGTGTGGTGATTGTATTCATATATCTTTGGTACTATTGTGATATTGTGTATTCAGCATTTGTGGTGATTATATTTGTATATCTATTATGGTTCTTAACAGTAATATACACCAATAAACAAGTTAAATAATTTTCATATATATATATATAGTCCAGATTATTTACCCTGAATGGGGTGATAGGGATGCGACAACAGGATCGTACTACCCCTTCGAGAGACAGAACGGAGAGAACTGATGGTGACACAAAGTATTACCACCTATATGGCAGAGATCATGATGTATATTGGAATTAAAAGAGGTTTTTTCATAACATCATACTAGGAGCTGGTAGGTACTAGAAATCCTACCTTACTATTATATGGATTTAGGATGGAAATGAACAGCATTAACTCATACTACTTGGGTCTAATGATAGTTCTTCCCATGACATGAAATCACAATTGAAAAATGGGCTCTCACTCTCTAGGCATCATATTTTCAAGTTGGGGTGGCATTTGGATTCTTGTTAATAGTTTATATGTGAAGGGAATCAATATTCCTGGATGTGAGGCATTGAATAATTGAGAGACCACTCATTGCTTGGGGGTTTATCTCTTCCATCTACTTTCTCTTGTTTTTGTTAACCAGATAGTCTTAATGTTTCCCACTTGTAGATACTCCAGGGGATATAGATGCAGGTCCAAAGGCCCTCTTGACCCCTCATCTTCTAGAAATATAATCCTTGAACCCTCTAGTCCATGAGTGTTTCACTCAGCACAGGAAGTTTCCAATGAGTTTAGAGATCAAATTCCTCAATTATTTCAGGGTGCACTTGCCATGGTGGAAGATGCAGTTCTTCAGGAGTGCACCATGGTTCATGATTGGGAGATAGATTCTAGAACTATCAATTGGGTTCTGTACATGGGAATTTAAAGGGCTAGAGAAACAAAGTAATTGAAAATCGTCGATCTCTATTGGCATATTGATGCAGGAGCATCGCCAACATCAAGCGACCATGGGGCAATGCCAACGCATTTTGGCATGTGATAAAATTGTTTGAATGTTTTTGAAAGTGGATGCACCAAACATAAATGAAACAATTAAGGAAGGGCGTACTTCCATATTGTAAACAAACCTTGAGCGTCCCGCTCTCATTTGTATTAGGTGAAGGCATTTAAGTTAATGAATGTAAGTAGGTAGAATTGAATTCCTAGATTAGACAGTTTTAGGAGTCGGAGGGAAAATGGATATAGACACCCTCACTTGTATTATTGTAATAATAAGCAGCATTATGAGAAGGGAGCACAGGAGAGTAGAAGTAGAGAGCTGTGTAGAGTAAACCCCATGTACATAAGTTCTAGATTAATACAAAGATCTTTAGTTCAGACTCATGGTGTCAAATTGTTTTATGTGTTGCACATGTTGATTTATACATGTTTGTTTACCCTCTGTTATGCATTTTTATTTGATGTGTGAATGTATGATTTCATGTTAATGTCTGAAATCTGAAGAGAGGGAGAATAGAGAATGAGTTTCAATTGTTTCTTTGTCCGAGCAAGAGTTTTCCTGTAAGGAGTGCAATGAAATCGTCCACAAGTTGTGCGTTGATGGAGATCATAGTTCGTCTCTGCAAGCTCAGGAGAGATAACACGATTCTAGTTCTCATGGAAGTGTAAGTTAAGCATAGAAGCCGTGCAAGGAGTGTGCAGGTCGAGTGAAGTCTCAGTGTTTGTAAACTGAGCGAAGTGGTGGAAAGACTGTTGTTGAAGAGAGTACACATAGTCGGAGAACTCAATACCTGGAAGTATTCAAGAGTCGTCACAAGGAGTGCATGAAAGAGTCTTCTCAAAGACTTGAGTCGTGGAAAAAGCTCAGGGGGTTTAGTACTTTGAAGCACTCAGAGAGGAGGCGCAGTGATACCGTTTCATGGGTGGACAATTTTTGCGAAAGAACACTTGTTTCATTTCGCAGAAATCGTCAAGGGATCTTTGGACGGTCGGAATCCTCTGGGGATAATTCACGAGATTCTAAGAACCGTTGAATCTTACAGAGGAGAAGGGAAGTTACGGTCGGGAGAAATCGGACCGTTGGATCACTCATGGAATTCATTTCAAGGTTTCGTGGGTTGAAAGGTCAAGACCTTTGCACCAAGACTCGCGAAGTCGTGAGGTGCGAAGTCCCAAAATAGTGAGAGAATTTGAGCCATCCGATTGGAAGGACACGTGTCATGAGGTCGCCCGTATCGGGGAATCGAACATCCGAAGTCCGAAGGAGAAGTTTTCCAACTTCGCGAGTGACGAAGTTGCGAAGTAATCCAAGTCATCCATCGGAGGAGGACAGGTGTTAGAGATCAGAGGATCTTGCGAACTCGGAGGTTCGTTGGGTGAGAGACCAAAATTTTGGGTGCTCGGTGTTGTGAGAAGCGAAGTCGCGAAGTGCCGAGAGCCAGCATGATGGACACGTGGTAGAACTGCACGGTGGGCCCAGGAATATAATCAGCCAAACACGCATCACACATTTGGAGGAGTCCACAACCCGTTGACCTCTCACATCTTGGGGACTCGGGAGATAATAGAATGAAGGTTCGAGCCCTCGACTCACTAAGTCGGGAGAAGCGAGAACGAGAGGAGAAAAGTCAAATCTCGCCTCTCGGGGGTTCGGGAAAGAAAAGGGGCAAGGCTCAACGTTTGAGCTTGCGAAGGTGCGAGAGGCGAAAGGTGTTAGTGCTTAGCCTAGCCAGTGGTCGCACAAGGAGGGCGCTGACGAAAGGGGAGTCATAACCATTTCACGGTCTCGGGTATCACGGAATTGGAGGAGGAAGGCTCGGAGTTTCAACTCGCAAAATCACGTACCGTGAGAATGAACCTGTGGATCAATTTGAAGGGGGATTCCAACAGAGAATCTGAAAGATTCAATCTGGCTCAAGGGTGTATACAACGATCTTGTGAGCGGATATCGGTCCCGAGGGGCCAATAGGGTCTGCGTCAATTTGGTATCAGAGCACAGAGATTCCTTTGCTTTCTATAGTAGGGAAAAGGAAGATTCACCATGCTGCCAAGAAGAAGAGATAGACAAACACTCGATCTGCCAGAGGAGAGGGAAATACCGAGAAGAAGGGGTAGACAGATGCCTGATCCAGCCATAGAAAGAGAAATGTGTGACTTCCGCGCCAGACTTGAGGATATGGAGACAACACAGAGGCGCACAGTCGGTGTTGGGGATCTTAGTGATTCTGAAAGTGAAAATGAGATCGAACATGAAGGAGAAGAAGTCACAGCAGAGGATGTAGCAACCGAATGCCTGATTAGGGTTGTTGCAAGGATGGTTGCTAAGGCAAAAATGGATATTCTAGTATACGAAGGAAACCTGGATGCCAAGGAGCTTCTAGACTGGATTAGAGCTCTAGACACATATTTTGACTATGAAGATGTCGAGGAAGACAAAAAGGTCAAACATGTTGTCATAAGATTGAAAGTACATGCAGCATTGTGGTGGGATGAACTACAAGCTGACAGACGCTGCAAAGGCAAGCAGAAAATCAAGAGTTGGGATAGGATGATCGCGAAGATGAAGGTGAAATTCATTCCCAGGGACTACCAGATTACTCTGTTTCAAAGAATGCAGAATTTGAGATAGAAGCTGATGACAGTGAAGGAGTACACTGAAGAATTCTACAGGCTGAACATCATGGAAAGTCATCGTGAAAGTGATGATGAAAAAAATTTCAGATACATGAATGGTCTAAGATATGACATTCAGGATGAGATGAGCATGATGACCATCCGAATGGTGGAAGATGATTATCAAATGGCTCTAAAAACTAAAGAGAAGTTGAGCCGAAAACAAGGTCAAAGAGGCTGAGGTAGAAGTCATCCCAGAGGCAAATCAGTTGCCCAGGATAGAAATCAAAAACCCAAGGAAGACTGGAATAAACCTCAGACTCAAACTGAGAAAGGTGGAAGTTCACAGAGAGGGCATCATACCAAGTAGAAAGGTCAGTATACCGATGAAAACATTTTTCCTCGTACCAGAGGTAGAGGAAGAGGAAGAGGTGGAATAGTGAAATGCTTCACATGTGGAAAGGACGGACACAAGTATTATGAATGTCCAGATAAAAAGAAAGAAGGAGGTGAAACTCACATTGCCGAAGCACAGAGGTAGAATGTTGAGGCAGGAGATGCTGAAGGTGGAAGATCGTTGATGATGCAAAAAGTTCTCTTAACGCCAGAAAAGGAGATGGAGAATCCTATGCAAAGGAATAGTCTTTTCCAAAATGCTTGCAAGACCAAGGACAGGGTATGTAAATTCATTGTGGATAGTGGTAGCATGGATAATCTCATTTCAATAGAGATGGTAGAATAGCTGGAGCTGGAGACTATTGAGCATCCGAGCCCATACAGAGTTTTGTGGCTACAAAAAGGACATCAAGTAAATGTCACTAAACAATGTTTAGTTGAATTTAAGATAGGAAGGTATAAAGATGAAATACTCTGTGATGTTATTCCCATGGATGTTTGTCATCTATTGCTGGGTAGACCGTGGCAATATGACAGAAATGTGATTCATGATGGGAGAAAGAACACATACACCCTAGAGAAGAATGGGAGAACTCACATGTTGCTTCCAATTAAAGATAAAGAGGTGAAACATGAAGTAAGAAACGTTGTACTTCTCATGAGTGGGAAGGAACTTATTACAGAGGTTAAGAAGAAGGAGGAACTGCAATTTATTGTGGTCAGAAAGCCAAAAATTGTTTTAACCAGCACAAGGGTAGACGATTTACCGAAAGAGGTTTAGAAGTTGTTAGAAGAGTTTGTTGACATAGTAGTGGACGAACTACCTCGTTCATTGCCACCGATCAGAAGTGTGAGTCATCATATTTATCTCATACCTGGAGCCAGTTTACCAAACAAAGTAGCATACAGATTGATGCCGCAGGAGAATGAAGAAGTCAAAAGACAGGTCCAGGATTTAATGGACAAAGGTTTGGTCAGAGAAAGCTTGAGTCTGTGTGTTGTTCCAACAGTACTCAGTCCGAAGAAAGATGGAGGCTTGAGGATGTGTACTGACTCAAGGGAAATCAACAAGATAACCATCAGGTACAAATTTCCATTGCCAAGGATGGATGATTTGATGGATTGCTTAAGTGGGGCCAAATTTTTTTCAAAGATTGATTTGAAAAGTGGATATCATCAGATTATTATGAGAGAAGGTGATGAATGGAAGACAGCCTTCAAGACTAATGAAGGGTTGTATGAATGTATTGTTATGTCATTTGGATTAACAAACGCGCTGAGTACTTTCATGAGGTTGATGAATGAAGTCCTAAATAAGTTCATCGGAAAATTTATCATTGTGTATCTGGATGACATACTAATTTTCAGTAAAACAGGGGCAGAGCATTTGGAACATTTGGCTACAGTGATGAAAAGGCTACAGCAAGAGAAGTTGTTGATAAATATGAAGAAATATTCATTCATGAAGACAGAGCTCATTTATTTGGGGTTTGTTATTTCAGCAGATAAGTTGAGAATGGATTTAGATAAGGTGGAGGTAATTAATAATTGGCCATCACCGACGAGTATATTTGAGGTGAGAAGTTTTCATGGATTGGCTATTTTCTACCGGAATTTCATCAGGAATTTCAGTGGAATTAGTGCACCAATGATGGACACAGTGAAGAAAAGACACAAGTCTTTTCACTGGACAGAAGAGGCTGAGGAAAGCTTCAATTTATTGAAGAAGAAAATCACGGAACAACCAATCCTGGTGTTGCCTAATTTCCAAAAGACATTTCAGGTAAAATATGATGCTAGTGGATTTGCAATAGGGGCAGTCTTGATCCAAGAAGACAGGTCGATAGCATACTTCAGCGAGAAGCTGAATGAAGAGAAAGTGAAATACTCAAGGATTTCTATGCTATTATTCAGGCATTGAAGAAATGGAGACACTACTTGATTCTGAAGGAGTTTGTCTTATACAATGACAATCATGCTTTGCAATTTGTGACTCGACAGGAGAAGTTGAATCAAAGACATGCAAAATGGGTTGAATACATGCAGAATTTTACTTTTGTAATTAAGCATATTTCTAGAACTGCTAACAGAGTTGTTGATACTTTGAGCAGGAAATGTTTGTTGTTGCAGGAGTTCAGAGTCAAAACGTTGGGTTTTGATGATCTCAGGGACATGTACAGAGATGATATAGATTTTAAAGAGGTGTATGAAATAGCTGAGAATCCAATTCTCAAGGACATAAGCCAATTGATAGAATACATGACCAAGGATGGATTGTTATTCAAAGGTAATCAACTTTGTATTCCAAAATGCTCCATGAGGGAGAATTTTTTGAAGGAGAAACATAGTGGAGGATTGGACGGACATTTCGGTCATGACAAGACGTTCGCAAAGTTGAATGAGTCATATTTTTGGCCAGGAATGCGAGCAGACATCAAAATATTTGTGGACAGATGTAGAATTTGTCACCATTCAAAAGGAAAGAGGCAGAATGCAGGCTTTTATCAACCGTTACCCATACCTGACAGGTTGTGGGATGCAATCAACATGGACTTCATATTCGGGTTGCCAAGAACACAAAGAGGGTTTGACTCGATCTTTGTAGTGATAGACATATTTTCTAAAATGGCACATTTCATACCGTGTCAGAAAACCAGTGACACAACTCACATTGCGAATCTGTTTTTCAAAGAAGTCATTCGACTTCACGGCTTACCAAGGATAATAGTTTCGGATCGAGACACCAAGTTCGTAGGACACTTATGGAGAACCTTATGGAAGAAGTTGGGAACAAACTTATCATTCAGTTCAGCTTATCATCCTCAGACGGATGGACAGACAGAAGTTGTGAATAGAAGTTTGGGAGACTTGTTGAGGAGCTTGGTGACAGAACACCACAATCAGTGGGACAATATTCTACCACAGGTGGAATTTGCTTATAATGATTCACTCAACAGAAGCACAGGGCAGAGTCTGTTCCAAATTTTTTATGGGATACAGCCAAGGGGAGTTTATGAATTGAGAGATTCATAACAAAATGCAACTAGGAGTGCTAGTGCCGAGGATTTCGTAGAAGCGATGAAGGAACTTCATAGCCAAGTGAAGGAGCGATTACAGAACTTGAGCCAAGAGTATAAACGCAGAGCCTATCAACACAGGAGACAAATTCAATTTGAGGTTGGTGATTTGATTCTGGAACATCTGAGAAAGGAAAGATTCCCGAAGGGGACATATAACAAACTAAAGATGAAGAAGATCGGACCATGTAAGGTCTTGAAGAAATTTGGGGCAAATGCTTATGAGATTGAAATACCCGATGGGATCAGAATTTCTTCGATATTCAATGGCTTAGATTTGTACCCATAAAAAGTTGAGGGAGAAGGAACAAGTGATGAACAACCAGAGGTTCAGTGGAAAAAATAGATGCCATTTGTAGAGAAGCCACAGATGGAAAGCATACTGGACAAAAGAGTTAGTAAGAGGACCAGGCGAAAGGAGTATTTTGAATACTTGGTCAAATGGAAGGGACATCCAGTTGAAGATGCCAGCTAGGAGAACGAACCAGAAATTCAAAAGCATGGACAGACCGTGCGAGAGCTCATGGACAGGAGCCCATGAAAATTTTCAAGCGAGGGAGTATGATGCAGGAGCATCACCAACATCAAGCGAGTGTGGGGCAACGCCAACGCATTTTGGCATGTGATAAAATTGTTTGAATGTTTTTGAAAGTGGATGTGCCAAACATAAATGAAACAATTAAGGAAGGGTGTACTTCCATATTGTAAATAGACCTTGAGCGTCCCGCTCTCGTCTGTATTAGGTGAAGGCATTTAAGTTAATGAATGTAAGTAGGTAGAATTGAATTCCTAGATTAGATAGTTTTAGGAGCCGGAGGGAAAACGGATATAGACACCCTCACTTGTATTATTGTAATAATAAGCAACATTATGAGAAGGGAGCATAGGAGAGTAGAAGCAGAGAGTTGTGTAGAGTAAACCCCTTGTACAGAAGTTCTAGATTAATACAAAGATCTTTAGTTCAAACTCATGGTGTCAAATTATTTTTTGTGTTGCACATGTTGATTTATACATGTTTGTTTACCCTCTGTTGTGTATTTTTCTTTGATGTGTGAATGTATGATTTCATGTTAATGTCTGAAATCTAAAGAGAGGGAGAATAGAGAATGAGTTTCAATTGTTTCTCTGTCCAAGCAAGAGTTTTCCTGCAAGGAGTGGAGTGAAATCATCCACAAGGTGTGCGTTGACAGAGGTCAAAGTTCATCTCTACAAGCTCAGGAGAGATAACACGATTCTCATTCTCACAGAAGTGTAAGTTAAGAATAGAAGTCGTGCAAGGAGTGCACAGGCCGAGTCAAATCTCAGTGTTTGTAAACTGAGCGAAGTGGTGGAAAGACTGTTGTTGCAGAGAGTACATAGAGTCTGAGAACTCAATACCTGGAAGTACTCAAGAGTCGCTGCAAGGAGTGCGTGCAGGAGTCTTCTCGAAGACTCGAGTCGTGGAAAAAGCTCAGGGGGTTTAGTACTTTGAAGCACTCAGAGAGAAGGCGCAGTGATACCGTTTCGCGGGTGGACAAGTTTTGTGAAAGAACACTTGTTTCATTTCGTAGAAATTGTCAAGGGAGATTTGGATGGTTGGAATCCTCTGGGGAGAATTCACGAGATTCCGAGAACCGTCGAATCTTACAGAGGAGCAGGGAAGTTATGGTTGGGAGAAATCGGACCGTTGGATCACTCATGCAATTCATTTCGGGGTTTCGTGGGTTGAAAGGTCAAGACCTTTGCACCAAGACTCGCGAAGTCGCAAGGTGCGAAGTCCCAAAATAGTGAGAGAATTTGAGCCATCCGATTGGAAGGACATGCACCGCGAGGTCGCCCGTATCGGGGACTCGGACATCGGAGGTCCAAAGGGGAAGTTTTCCAACTTCACGAGTGACGAAGCTGCGAAGTAATCCAAGTCATCCATCAGAGGAGGATAGGTGTCAAATATCAAAGGATCTCGCGAACTTGGAGGTTCACCGGATGAGAGACCAAAATTTTGGGTGCTCGGTGTTGCGAGAAGTGAAGTCGCGAAGTGTCGAGAGCCAGCACGAGGGACACGTGGCAGAACTGCATCATGGGCCCAGGAATATAATCAGCCGGACACGTGTCACACATTTGGAGGAGTCAACAAACCGTTGACCTCTCGCATCTCGGGGACTCGGGAGATAAGAGAACGAAGGTTCAAGCCCTCGACTCGCAAAGTCGCGAGAAGCGAGAACGAGAGGAGAAAAGTCAAATCTCGCCTCTAGGGGGTTCGAGAAAGAAAAGGGGAAAGTCTCGATGTTTGAACTCGCGAAGGCGCGAGAGGCGAAAGGTGCTAGTTCTTATCCTAGCCAGTGGTCGCGCAAGGAGGGCGCTGACGAAAGGGGAGTCATAACCATTTCACGGTCTCGGGTATCGTGGAATTGGAGGAGGAAGGCTCTGAGTTTCAACTCATAAACTCGTGAAATCGCGAACCGCGAGAAAGAACCTGTGGATCGATTTGAAGGGGGATTCCAGTAGAGAATCTAAAAGAGACGATCTGGCTCAAGGGTGTATACAACGATCCTATGAGAGGATATCAGTCCCAAGGGGCCGATAGGGTCTACGTCACATATTAAGACCTTCCTAGGAAAAATGATTTTGGATAGTGAAGAGGAAAAAGGGGAAATTCCAGAGCAGCTAGCAGAGGTTTGAGCTTTAGGACATACCTGCTTTCATGGAGGCTTGATACTGACAAGAGGAGGCTTAGCAAAACAACTCTCCAAAGCCTCATAACTAGGAATTCCATGAGAGGGTAGGTGGCCTCTCTCCTCACTAGTTTTCTTAGTGGGATTACTATAAATGGCTAGCTAGATTGTTAGTTTTTTTCTTACACAACTATGCTACTTTGAATTTATTAAAGAATTTATCCCAAAGTATATGGACAAGAGACTTGTTCCACTGATATTGGTCTAGTTTCCCAAGAGACAGACCATCAGCCTAGTGGTGTATGTGTATATTTCATCACTCTAATAAATAGAATTTCTAATTTGGTTTGTTGATATAT
>ML803410.1:202170-213273 GCA_009831015.1 Picea engelmannii
AAAATTTGATTGTAGAATGATTGAATCACTAATTTAAATATTTTAAACTATAATAGATGGAGAGAGAGAAAAAAAGAAGAGAAAGAAGTCAATTGTTGATTTACCCCCATTCCATTATATAATATTCAATTAATTGTTTATAAAATTGAAAATTAGAACCATTAATTATGTTGCTAACAATACCTATATACAAAGTATATAAAAATAATCCTATTGACACTAATACATGTTCTAACAATATATTTCCTCATCAACATTTCCCAAATGGAATTAATGGTATCGCGGGATTTGTAGGGTTGCACACATATATGGATCTCTCATTTTGAAAAGTTACCTGGATGCATCTGTTGCCTTAGCTTAAATATGGGATGTATTTGCTAAGTCACTCCACGGGGTAATCAATATGCTTTTAAATTCATGAAAAAAAAAAACATGATTGTAAATATGAACTCCATGGAGTTAATAATACTTGATTGTAAATTCATCAAATCATTTTAATACAACCTTCTATTTTATACAATATTCTCCATATTGTCATTGTGGAAAACATGCCCTTCACCATTCTAGTAGAATGTAACTAGATTACTTCAGAAAGATCCCTTCTATTGAGAAGCCACATGGGAAGGGTATCTATTCTACCAATTTTTCCCAATATGTGCACCTAGCCCCAACCACATGAAATGACTTGCTTGCATGAGTGAGACAATGCATGTGCATCAAAACATGTACCTCGGTATGGGGTATGAAATATTATTAGAGATATAAGGCTTACTATGTAATAAAGTCACTTTATGATATTAGAATATGTTAATGTTCACTTTTTGTGTAGAGCAATCTATCCCACATTCATAAGTGGAAATTATTTTCTTAATGAACAATGATATATAAGGAGGTGAACTCCTTCGTAATAAATGCACCAATTATTCATTGATAATATCAAATGGTGTTATCGTGAGTATATTTCTTTGAGCTTATTTATGTGACTCAACCCTATCTAGGGTTTCCTCATTTAATGATGTAGCTCATTTTGTAATATGGTATCAGAGAAGGAAGTTGTATCAAGAGTCTCAAGCCTTTGAAAGACAAGGTTTCCACTCGTGTGACTTCAATAGTTTGAGATTCATAAAGGGTCACCAATTTGGTTAACGGTGAATGGGTTAAGAGGTTATCACAGCATAAATCTAGCATCGATGATGGAGCATTTGGTTCCCAAAATAATGACGAACACTCTCATCGATTTGGATTATCTGAGCTTGTGTCCTCTCTCCATGGCGAATTATTCTATGTGCGGCGGCCAATGATAATGGATGGAAAACATAGTATGCAACAACAATAGTTGTTGTGGATGTCAATCCAGACTACTACAATATTTTAAGGGCAAAAAATATAGTGGGTATTCAGCCTTTGTGGGAGAAATTGCAATGGTGGAAAGTGGATAATTCGGTTGAATAAGGTTGTCTCGGGAAGATTTTTGGAAGACTCGGTACTATCACTGGTAGGAGATCAGTTGTATTATGGTGACTATGTTTATGGTATTGTATTAAGTGTTCTTAAGGGAAAGGTAAAATATAGACAACATATAGTGAGTGTAGACGTGATTGGAGATCCATCGGATGTTGATGGTGGTGAAGAATCTACTAAAAAAAAAAGGGATTTTATGCATTTTAGAAAGAATGTGCTTTGAAGATAGGAAGGGATCAGTTAACAACTCAAAATGGCTTATTTCCCAGCTAGTTCATAATTTTTGGATCTAGGGAAATATCCCTCATTAGATGGAGAGAGATGCATGCGGATTGTAGTCTACTAGTGAGGTTACGTAACATGAATGTGGATTGTTGTCCAGCAGTTGACTTTAGGATATTCATGATTCTAGAGTTAGGGGAGGTGGAATCTGGGAAATTGGGAATTCAACTCAGTAGCTACACCTTTACAAGGGTCATGAGGCGGGTTGATGGAGATCAAATTGGCCCAGGAACTATGTTCAAATAAGAAGCTTCTAAAGGATGTTACTGATGTTTATTGTTTAGTTTATGTGCTTTACATTTAGTTTGTGTATTTGATTTTAGTTTGTTTCAACATTGTACGCCTTATGGGGTATTAGAGATATAAGGGTTACTATGTAATAAAGTCACTGTGTGACTTTAGAATATGTTAAAGCTCATTGTTTGTGTAAATCAATATATCCCACATTCATAAGTGGAAATGATTTGTTTAATGAACAATGATATATAAGGAGGTAAACTCCTTTGTAATAAATGCACTAGTTATTCATTGAGAATATCACATAGTGTTATTGTGAGTATCTTTCTTTGAGCTTAGTTATGTGACTCAAATCTATCTAGGGCTTCCTCATTTAGTGATCTAGCTCATTTTGTAATAAATATCCCCACTTAGAAACTCTTAAGACTCTATTGACACATCCTAGTTTAGATGCCCAAGATACTTCAAGTTCCCTAAACAAGATCAAGCCTGGTCTATTTATAAACTTAGGTCTTGAAATTGTCAAAACCAATTTATTTCAACACCTATCACTTTTTAACACATATTAGTGCATTGATTTTTGTCTTTGATTAGTCATTCAAGTATCCCTTCCTAGGTGATTGATTGTGTGCATAGAGACAAAGTCACGCATAATCATGCATTTTTCCACTTAAAACAATTGATTAGGGATTCCAAACAATTTAAATAAGTGGATGTCTAGTCTCCAAAACAATTCCTCTCAACATGTCAAAATTCTTGGACCATTGACTCAAAAATGTAAATTTTATAAAAAACGGTTGACTTGGGATTCAAGCCATCTCATTGTGTGCATGAAAGTTCCAAACTATACAATTGTGCCACTAATATACATTTTAGATAGCTACACTCTAAGAAGCCAATTTGGTGATATTTTTCATTCCCTTGAAATTCATATTTTTTTTATTTCCATGTGAGTTCTAATAAGTTTGTAACATCGTATCTTTGACCCTTGGAAGATATTGGACCAAATTGTGTATAAGTTGTAAACATGTGATTATAATGATGGGTGACAAACTATGTGAGCTTAAATTCATGACCCTTTGATGTTAATGTTTTAAATATATCTTGTATGGATTCCTAGTTAGTAGCTCAAAGCAAAGTCCTAACAAGAGAATATTTAGGCATATACATATTGTAAATATTCTTTATGTCAAACCAATTGGTAGAGATACCACAATGCGACTCCAAACTATGTAAAAATACAATTCCATAATATAATATATAATATCCAAATATGTGTTGAAAATCTTAATCCAACACTTGAGTACTTTGTTATCTAGTGATTTCCTTACTGCAATCAAACTAGTAACTCACAAAACAAAAATACACTACTAAAATATTCAACTCGATATCATGCAGCAGAAGAATAAACTAGGAAACCAAATCAAACACACATGAACACTAGTATTTTTGGGTAGATACCCATGGAAAATCACTAGTGAGAATGATTTATCATGCTAAAATCAGGGCTCTTGTAACAGGGATAGTGGCCCACTCATAGAAATACAACTGCAGACTAACCTGGAAAGGTTTGATCAGTTGTACGACCAGTTCTGGCATGCTTTTCAAGGTATTTGTGACTTTCCCTTCTGTGATCCACAGATATCTGCGACTATCTCCACTGTGACCCGTGGATGTGTATAGAAATATTTGTATGATCCAACACTCTCATGTGGCTTCCTTCGACCGAAACCCACCTATGTATGCCTCTATCCTTTCTTCTCCTTGACTTGTATGATCTCTAGATGAAATTCCTTCTTCACCTATCCAAGATCTTGAACCATAGTCCTTCATGATCCAATACTTTGTGTTGCGACTCTCTCAACACAACTCCTATCAAGTGTCTTTCTCCTTCACCCTAGCATTGCTTTTATAATCCTGAGTTACAATCTATTTCTAATCTCACTTGAGATTTAGATTGCATGCTAAGATTACATGTTAAGTACTTTTAGTACTTTCCTCGAATAACTCAATTAACTAATTACATAATTAATTAATAAAATCAATATACTTTAATAACTCCTTTAACTAAAGTAAATTCAAGAGTAGAAGGATTTGTATGATTTCCACTCATCTAGACACATAGACTTGTGCGGAAATGCATGTTTGATGCTACCACTAACATCAACACTCCCTCTTAGAGGTTATTTGCACCACTCCAAGTCTATATATGAAGAATACAATCTTCCCATTCTTCAAGGGCTTTGTCAGAATATCTGCAACCTACTTATCTATGGAAATATACTAAAGTTTAACTGCTCCTTTTTGGATCCTATCCTGAATGAAGTGATATATGATATCAATATGCTTGGACCTGTCATGGAATACTGGATTCTCATATAGTTTGATACAACTCTGATTATTGTCGTGTATCATTTTAGGCTCCAACTCATGACCAAATGAACCTGTAAGAAATTTTCAAATCCAAATGGCTTCATATCTAGCCATACTCGTTGCCATATACTATGCCTCTGTTGAACTGAGTGCTACAAAATTTTACTTCTTGTTGAATGAAGTAATCATTGTTAATCCCAACTTGAAGCAGCAGCCTGAGGTGCTCTTTCTATATATTGCATTTCCTGCCCAATCTGAGTCTACATATCCCTACAAATCTGCTCCATCTCCTCCAATATATCTCAATCCATACTTGATCTAGGTGGATATTGGTGGCCATCCACCTATACCAATTGGCTCCTCTTGACAATTTGTAGTTCAACACATTCTTTTGTACTTCTTTATAATTGTGGGTTCTACACTTATGGGGATGTCTAAATCCCTACACATCTTCCAGGTGGATATTGATGGCCTCCCACCTAACCCAACTATATTATTTTGGATGTTTCCATGTCAGCACATCTTTCTGTATTTCCAAGGCCGTTTTGGGGCCCTAAACAATGTTTTTTTGGCTTTCCACAGTCAAACTATAGATGGAGTCACATTTTGACGACCTAATGTGTAGTTCTCAAAAATACCTTTCCAACTTGCTATCACGCACCTAAAATGGAGGTCGTATGCAAAATTTACGACCCCAGAAAGTTGAGGTTCCCCCTTACCCATTGGGGCCCACATGATGTTTGGTGTTTCACCTCCTAGGGTTAGGTTTTTGGATGTCTATGGTTTTGGCATTCATAAGTAATTTTAAAAATTCCTCTGGAGCCTCATTGTAATCATTCTTCTCAGACAGATGTGCGTAGCAGTCACATCTCTTCTTAGAGATAGCTACCATCATTCGAGCAAGTTGTTTCAATTCAGTTTTACAGTTTCAACCTATTTCATTTATTCAATAGAAGATATTATTCACTAGATATATGTGGTGTTCTCCATATCTCTGTGTTTATTGTATTCATTATGTTAATTAGTTCGTTCTTCTCATAAATCTGGATCAATGGTATCAGAGCGGTCTACTCTTCATTTATTTTTCTTCGCGCATGTCCCTGACAAGATCTGGGTACAAGAAGTTGGGACTCAAACCAATCGAGCCTTTGCAATATCGATCACGTTGAGCCCGACAACAACCCATGGGGGATGAAAAGAAAGATGATGGAGTAGGAGATCCTTTTAAAATTTTGTTTGAGGAATCTCGTGCATGACAAAGGAACAAAATGATGGACAACTTTGCACAGATCCTTCGGTGGCTCCCCATAGGAGAGGCATATTCATCAAGAATCCATGCAACCCCCTTCAAGGTACAGGTAAATTTTGATATTCCATTATTTGAAGGACTGATAGATGTGGATGTTGTAGATAAATGGTTCAATCTTCTCGAAAGGTATTTTTCGGTAAACAAATTTTTCGATAGGGAAAAGATTACTTTTTCACTCCTTAAGGTCGTCCCCCATGTTAAGGACTGGTGGGATACTTAATCTGAGCAACGAGTGGGACATAGAGAAATTTGTAATATTTGTGGTTGCCCCTACATGGGATTCCTTCTGGGATGACATTAAAGAATAGTACTACCCTGTTGGAAGCTACGAGGACCAGTACACTAGATGAACCACCCTATGTCAGGAAAGGGACCAGAGAGTACCAGATTTCACCAATATTTTCCATACCCTACGCACCAAATTGGGTATCAAAGAATATGAGCGACATTTGGTGCTCAAATACCACAGTTGTTTGCATAGATACATTCAAATAGAAATGGATTTTTTGGACAATGCCTCATTGGGTACATCTTATAGATATGTTGTCAAGATCGAGTAGAAATTTAAGTAGAAGATGCGAGAGTTTGGATCTACAAACTCCCCACATCCGAAGTAAGGAAAAGGTGGCCCCAATCCACACAACAAGGGATAGAGAAAATATGGCCACTCTCAGGAAAACCAGTCTAAGCCACATAACAAGAAGGGTAATGAGAAGACGAAGAAGGACATGGGAAAATGGTGTGAATACCATAAAATCCCTTGGCACAACACCAAAGAATGTTTCTCCAAGAATTCACTCATGGCCGAGCTGAAGGCTTCCGAGTCAGAGGTTGATTCTGACTCTGAATCGAATCTAGAAGGAGGGAAGAGGATTATCAATGTTGAACCCAATTCCACTGTCGCTACCACTAAATTCCATCCAAGCGAACCAAAAGAACCAGAGGAAGGGGAACACCTCTTTCACTCACATATGTGGGTAAAGGGGGATCCGATTCATTTCATTTTCAATAGCGGCAGTCAGAAGAACCTGATCTCAGCATAGGTCATCAAGCGGTTGGACCTACCGACGACACTACACTTACAACCCTACACCATCGATTGGCTTTGCCAAGGAAGAGATCTTTGTGTCAGCCAACAGTTTCCTCTACCCTACGACATCAAGCCTTTCAAAGATGAGGTAGTGTGTGATATTTCTCCCCTTGAAGTTTGTGATGTTATTTTAGGACGGTCATATTTGTGGAAGCGTCTTGTTGTGTATGAGTCTAGACCTCGCAGTGTTATTATTTCTTTGGGTAGACAATTGTACATGATACCATAGGTAGCACCGCCTACCGTTATTTCTTTAATCTCTGCTAAGAAATGCAATAAGGTCATTTCAAAAATCGGGAAGTTCATCTTCTTTGTGATCTGTGCTCACAATAAACAGAAGGGCGTCGCCACATCTGTGTCCTCTAGACAGAGCCTCTCTTAGCAGTAGAAGCAAGTGTATGGGATCATCGAAGAGTACAGAGACGTCTTCTCCTCACCCATCGGGGTACCGATGCACTACCAAGTCAAGCATCCAATTGATCTAACCCTCAGTACACCTCTTCCTAATGGACCAGTTTATCATCGCTCACTGATGGAAAATGACAAAATCAAGTGTCAGATCCAAGATCTTCTTCAAAAGGGGAACATCAGACCCAGCTCCTCCCCTTGCGAAATCCCGATTGTAGTAGTGCACAAGAAGGATGGGACCTGGTGACTCGGCATTGATTACAGAGCATTAAAAAAAAATCACAGTCAAGAACATATACCCAATTCCCATAATTGATGACCTTCTTGACCAACTCAAGGGGGAAAATTTCTTTAGCAAGATTGACCTAAAGTATGGCTACCACCAGGTTCCCATCTAACCAACCGATGTATGGAAGACAGCTTTCAAATCTAAAGAAGGTCTCTTTGAATGGTTGGTCGTGCCCTTTGGCTTAAAAAATGCACTAGCCACTTTCATGAAATTGATGGATGATGTATTGAGACCCTTCACCGAATATTTTGTGGTGGTATATTTGGATGATATCCTCATCTTCAGCATAACTTGGGAGGAGCACATGTGGC
Organism: Picea engelmannii; assembly: GCA_009831015.1. Lineage (NCBI taxonomy): Eukaryota > Viridiplantae > Streptophyta > Pinopsida > Pinales > Pinaceae > Picea > Picea engelmannii. The sequence goes on from ML803410.1 coordinate 209,931, forward strand.
ATATTCAGTGGGTTTTGAGCACTTTGCAAAAGCACAAGCTATATGCCAACTTGGAAAAATGATCCTTTGCCATGAACAGGGTCCAATACTTCGGCTACATTGTTGATGAGAATGGGGTAAATGTTGATATATCTAAGATCCAAGTCATCTGTCACTAGACAGCCCCGACCACACTAACTGATCTTCGGAGCTTCTTGGGACTGGTCAACTTCTACTGACGGTTCATGTTGGGATTCTCCCATATTGCATGGGACCTCAACGAAGTGACCAAGGGCGGTGGCAGGGAAAATTTCACATGGGGAAAGGAACAACAATGAGCATTTGATGATATGAAGCATCGCATGTGCTCAGCTCCAGTACTCTCCTTGCCCGATATGATACAACAGTTTGAGATTGAGACCGATGCATCTGACTATGATGTAGGCGTCGTTCTCACTCAGCACGGTCATCTGGTGGCATACCATAGTGATATGATCTTAGATACTGTCCAAAAATACCCCACCTATGACAAGCAAATGTATTCCATTGTACAATCATGTCATCAATGGAAAAATTACATTCTAGGAAGCGAGACAATCATCCACACTGTTCACAAGCCTCTGCAGTTCATACAGGCACAGGAGAAGTTTCAAAACGACCGCCATCAGAAGTCTTCCACCTACTTGCAACAATTCCATCTCAACATAAAGTATAACACAGGGAGCACAAATCATGTCACTTACTGCCTCAATCGACCTCTCGTGGCTGCACTCACCACTATGCTCCATTCTTGTGGACATGAGGCATCTGATTTTCCCCAACTTTATCAGCAAGATCCGAACTTCGCCACCACCTATCATCTCTTGGGTACAGCCATGAATGTCATCGATTTTCACATTCATGACAGATTGTTATGTCATATGGGCCATCTATGTGTTCTTGCAAGTGAGCATGCAAATCTGATTTGCGAATCCCACTACAGTCGAATGGCAGGACATTTTGGCGTGGAGAAAATTACAGTCATTCTACAGAAACATTTTTATTGGCCAAAACTTCGACAGGACATCATCAAGTATATCATCTCTTTCACTGCCTGTTCCATTTCCAAGACAACCAACAAGAAGAAAGGCTTATACACCCCTCTTCCTATTCTCAATAAGCTTTGGGAATCCATCTCGATGGATTACATGTCTGGCCTTCCATCCACCAAGCAAGGCCATCCTCACATCCAGAAAGAACATCACATTGGAAGATACTGCCAATATCATCTTTGAATGAGTGAGGGTCCATTTTTGGATCTCATAGACCACCATCTCCAACCAGGACAATAGTTTCATCAGCACATTTTGGCCGAGTATCTGGTCACTGTTGGACACCAAGCTCACTAAATCCACTACTTTCCACCCCCAAACCGATGACAAAATAGAGGTCTTTAATCAGATGATTGTGCACATCTTGTGCATGTACAACTCTAAGCATCTGCGTATATGGGATGAGAGTCTCCCCTATGTTCAGTAGAGTTACAACAGGGATATCCATAGCTCCACCGACCATAGCCCATTTCAGGTGGGGTTGGGATTCCATCCCTTGGGTCCCAAGGATGTTTCACTACCTATTGCAACCACACAGACAGACTCTTCCCATGTTCAGTTTGAGACTGAAAAAGCCACCAGATTCATTGAGAATATTCAACACATCTTCCAATAGGTCCATGAGATTTGCATAAATTCAATGCTAAGTACAAGTAGTACCATGATAAATATGGGGTACCGCACCAGTTTTAGGTGGGAGACAAGGTATGGTTACATTTGTAGAAAGAGAATCTTACAGAGCCCCATCAAAATCTTTTCCCACTTCACTATGGGCCTTACACTATCACCAAGGTGTTAGAAAAACAGGACCGCGGAGAAATAAAATAAAACAAATGCAGAAATAAAACACAGAAGATACACAATATAAGAGAGACACAGATTTGCATGGTTCACCCAGTGTGGGCTACGTCCATCAGAGAAATTGCCAGGTCCTTTCTTTATTATTATCCATCAAAATGAAGGGATACAACCTATAGAAAAACCCATTGTAACTTCCTCTTCTTTCTCTCACAGTCTCCTCTCTCAGAATACAATACTCGCCATCAACCATAGCCGCAATACATTTCCCTCATAAAATAGGGTTGCCTTCTAGGGAAAAAAAACCCTAACATAATACCTACCGTTAGATCTGCGACCTTATAATGAAGGGTTCAGATTTACAATGAAATTACAATATACTTTTATAAGGCAATTTTTGCTTCGGGGGCTTCGCCCCTGAACCCCCGTTGGGGGCCCGCTTGCCCACAGACCCCCCAGCCAGGGGGATAGGCCCCCCGGACCCCGCGGAGGGGGTACCCACCCTCTGCACTCCCCCACGTGGAAGAGTGTACATACTTCTGGGGTGTAAATACTTCATGGGGTATAAACACGGCTGAAAGTAAAAGACCTATAAATCAGGAAGATAATCAGGCTCCACAACCAACAATCTCCCACTTGGAAACTGATCTCAACAAATCTACCATTGCTGTATATGTTGGACTCTGAACCTTCTTGGACCTGGCAAATTTCTCATCTTCATCTTCATTCTTGAAGACCAATTGAAACTGAGCAAGAACTCAGTTTCTCCATGGTTACTCCCTTTGTTAACATGTCTGTAGGATTCTGGCTAGTGTGTATCTTTTCCATCTTCAATTGTCCATCTTCCAAAGCGGATCGTATGAAGTGGTACCTCAACTGTATATGCTTAGTCTTTGAATGGAAGGCTGATTTATTTGCAAGGTGAATGGCACTCTGACTGTCACAGTACAACCTGTTGTTCTCCTGCTTCTTTCCCAATTCCTCCATAAACCTTTGTAACCAAATCATCTCTGTACTAGCCTCTGTAGCAGCAACATACTCTGCCTATGTTGTTGAAAGTGAAAAAACCTTTTGCAATTTCAAAATCCAACTTACTGTTGTTCCACCTATAGTAAAAACATACCTTGTGGTGCTCCTCCTGCTGTCTTTATCACCTGCCATATCTGAATCAACATATCCATGTAGAAAAGTGTATGAACCTCCAAAACATAATGCATGTGTAGTAGTACCTCTCAAATACCTAAGAATCCACTTTACTGCCTCCCAATGTTCTTTACCTGGATTGTTCATATACCTGCTCACAACTCCCACTGCATGTGCAATATTTGGTCGTGTGCAAACCATTGCATACATCAAGCTGCCAATTGCTGATGAATATGGGACCCTGGACATGTATTCTATCTCCTCTTGTGTCTTGGGACACATTTCCTTAGTTAATTTGAAATGGCTGGCCAAAGGTGTACTAACTGGTTTTG
>ML803410.1:216378-231724 GCA_009831015.1 Picea engelmannii
ATAAAACACAGAAGATACACAATACAAGAGAGACACAGATTTACGTGGTTCACCCAGTGTGGGCTACGTCCACCAGAGAAATTGCCAGGTCCTTTCTTTATTATTATCTAGCAAAATGAAGGGATACAACCTACAGCAAAACCTTTTGTAAATTCCTCTTCTTTCTCTCACAGTCTCCTCTCTCAGAATACAATACTCGCCATCAACCATATCCGCAATACATTTCCCTCATAAAAGAGGGTTTCCTTCTAGGGCAAAAAACCCTAACATAATCTCTACCGTTAGATCTGCGACCTTATAATGAACGGTCCAGATTTACAATGAAATTACAATATACTTTTATAAGGAAATTTTTTCTTCGGGGGCTTCGCCCTCGAACCCCCGCTGGGGGCCCGCTTTCCCCCAGACCCCCCAACCGGGGGGATAGGCCCCCCGGACCCCGCAGAGGGGGTACCCCCCCTCTGCACTCCCCCGCGTGGAAGAGTGTACATACTTCTGGGGTGTAAATACTTCATGGGGTATAAAAACGGCTGAAAGTAAAAGACCTATAAATCAGAAAGATAATTAGGCTCCACAACCAACACAAGGGTGTGGGTAGCAGTGCTTTTGAGCTCAACACTCCACACTTCCTTGGCTTGCACCCAGTGTTCAATGTGGACCTCCTTCGACCATATTTTCCACCATTATTGGACACCTCAGAGATCGTAGAATATCTGACACCAACAGAGCTCAACCTTGACTGCATGGAACATGCATCCACCAATCAGATAATGGACACACAAGTCAAGGTCACTCACTAGCAGAGGATCTAGCTTTATCGAGTTGTCAAGCCAGGGCAGCTCCTACACCAAGGAAAGTGGCTCACCCAAGGCCAAATTCAGCATAAGTTTCCTCACCTGATGGGGGAACTCAGTGCAATGGAGGCCATTGCTTCCTAAGGCGAGAGGACTAATCCAGGTGGATATTTGTGGCCACCCACCTATTCTAACTGGCTCCTCTTGACAGTTTTTAGTTCAACACATTCTTCTGTACTTCTTTGTAATTGTGGGTTCTACACTTATCAGGCTCTCTAAATCCATACACATCTTCCAAGTGGAGATTGGTTGCCTCCCACCTAATCCAACTGGCTTATTTTCGATGTTTTCATGTCAGCACATCTTTCTGTATTTCCAGGGCCGTTTTGGGGCCCTAAAAAAATGTTTTTTTGGCTTGCCACGGTCAAACTATAGACGGAGTAACAATTTGACAGTGTAATGTGTATTTCTCGAAAATACCTTTCCAACGGGCTATCACGTGCCTAAAACGGAGGTCGTATGAAAAATTTACAACCCCGGGAAGTCGAGGCACCAACTTACCCATCGGGGCCCACATTACTTTTGGTGTTTCACCTCCTAGGGTTAGGTTTTTGGATGTCTAGGGTTTTGGAATTCATTAATAATGTTAAAAATCCCTCTAGAGCCTCATTGTAATCATTTTTCTCAGACAAATGTGTGTAGCATCCACATTTCTTCTTAGAGATAGTTACCACCATTCGAGCAAGTTGTTTCAGTTTTGCAGTTTTACAGTTTCAACCTATTTCATTTATTCAATAGAAGATATTTTTCACTGAATATTTTTGTTGTTCTCCATATCTTTGTGTTCATTGTATTCACTCTGTTAATCAATTTGTTTCGCTCCTAAATCTGGATCAATACTCCATTGTACCTCTCAAGTACCTGAGCACATTCTTTGGTGCGATCCAATGCACCTACCTTGAATCTACTGTGAACTGACTCAAGGTGTTCACAAAAAAAAAAAAAAAAATTGGTCTAGTGTTGACCAAATACATCAATGAACCTACCAGTTGTCTGTGTATCATTGGATCCACCAACTCCGAGTGTCAATCTTCTTCATATTTGTAATCATACGTGTATCCATCAATTTACAATCCTCCATCCTGAATCTCCTCAATATCTTCATTGCATACTTCCCTTGTCTAAGGAAGATCTCTTATGATACCTTCCATACCTCTAACCCCAAGAAATAATGCATCAAGCCAATGTCCTTCATCTCGAACTCACTAGCCAAATTTTCTTTTCACCCTGCAATAATGTCCTCTGCACCTATGAGAAATAAATCATCAACGTACATAACCAAGATGAGAGGATCCTCTCCAACAAGTATTAAGTACAAGTTAGGATCCACTTCACTTTTTGTAAATCCCATACTCTACGAGTATCCATCGATCCTAGAATACCACTCCATGGGTTCCTACTTGAGTTTGTACAAGGCTCTGTTAAGCCTACACACACGAGAATCCCTCCCATGTACCTCAAAGCGATGATCTTTCTCTGTGTATACTTCCTCCTCAATGATCTCGTTGAGGAAATTTGTTTTCACATCCATCTTATGTATCCTCCACTTCATAATTGAAGCAATAGAAATAAAAACTCAAATAGAAGCATACATGGTGACTGGAGCAAATGTCTCCTCATAGTACACTCCCTTTTTCTAGGAGAACCCTCTCGCCAAAAACCTTGCCTTGAACTTATCTATGCTACCATATGTAGCATGCTTGATCTTGTAGATCCACCTGGAACTCACAACTAACTTCCCCTCTGGTCTCAACACTATGTCCCAAACATCATTCCTCATAATAGAGGTGTACTTATCTACCATGGAATCTCACCATACCTGTTGATTTGCTTCTTCATCAAAACTAGAAGGCTCGACATTAATGATGCCACTCATAAGCGCCATATAGTTTGGAAACTTCTTCAGAGACCAATGCTCTATGACCACACTCCTAGGAGCCTCACCAACATCCCTCAATGTTTGTACTAGTCACCTGGTCTCCTAACAGGGATGGAAGCAGATAAATCCTCCTCTCCACCTAAATTATGAATTGTTGACTGTTTCTGATCCTTCGAATCATGTTGTTCCTTTTCCTTTGTCATTGTTGATGACTCTTGAGTACTCATATATGTTAATTTCTCCTCGAACTTCACATCTCTACTCACAATTTTATTCCTGTGCACTGGAATGAAGATCGTGTAATCCTTTGAGGTCTCATTGTACCCCAAAAATATACCCTTCTATCTTGAAGGCTCCAACTTCATCCTCTTCTCCACTGGCACATGGATGTAAACTGGACAAACAAAGACCCTCAAATGTCCTATCTTTTGCTTCACCCCTAAGAATGCCTCCTCTAGAGTCTTGTCCTCCAATGTCTTGTGAGGGTTTTTTTTTTCACATACATCGTTGTATTACATGCCTCTATCCATAAAAACATGGGAAATTCCTGATCATGTATCATAGCCTTGGAAGAACCAAGGATGTATTGATTCTTTCTCTCTGCAACCCCATTCTATTGAGGGTTGTATGATACTATAAACTCCCTCTTAATCCCTACCTCCTTGGAAAAATCCCTTAATTAATTGGAGGTGTACTCTCCCCCATTATCTAACCTCAATACCTTAATCTTCATCCCTGTCTGGTTCTCTACCTGAGCCCTGAACTCTCTAAACCGACCAAAGACCTCATCCTTGGTCTTCATAAATAAGATCCAATTTTTCTTCGAAAAATCATCCATAAATGTCACATAGTATGATGATCATTGTAATGATGCTACTGACATCTACCCACTCACATATGAATGGATAAGATCCAAGATCCCCTTGGACCTACTCTTGTTTCTTGGAAAATAATTCTTGGAATTCTTTCCAAGGGCACACCCTCTACAAACTCCCTTTTGCTCAATACTGAACTCTGGAAGACCCGTAACAATCTCCCTCAGAATCGGCAATGCCATGTAGTGTAGGTGTCCAAACCTCATGTGCCACAACTCATATAGGTTGTCATTGGTGTGTATCAAATCCTAAACAGACTTACCCTGCAACCTATATAAGGTTCCCTCTCTAACCCCGACGACCATTATGTTGTTTGGGACAGCTTTCTTTGGACGTATGAGTACCTTCCCTTTCTGAAAAGTGATGGTAAAACCCATGTCCTCCATAGCTAAGATTGAGAGAATTTTTTTCTTCAAACTTGGTACGTAAATCACACCATGGGCATCTAAAGAACCTCCTAAATCAAGGTGGAATGTAATTGTTCCCTCTCCCTTTACTGCATACCTGGCATCATCACCAAGCTCCACATGAACCTTTGAGTACGTGTCTATCAGATTTCTAAATAGATCTCGTGCCTTTTTCATATGAAGCGATGCAACACTATCCAAGAACCAATAACTCCTCATTGTTGTGCTAGTAAAAAGGCAAGAAATCATTGAGTAATCCTTCTCAAACTTTTCTAGAAACTCATCAAGCTTCATCTATGTTGATGTTGTTGTCTGCATCTTTTCATTACCCTTCTTCTTCTTCTCTAGACACTAAGATGCATAATGCCCATTCTTCGGGGATGATTTTAGGGGATAAATTTCACTCATGGGCTAATTTTCCATGGTTTTTACCAAAAAAAGATCTGTAATTCTAAAAATGATTCGCCCAAATTCTAAAGAATAAAATTATTGTACCTTAAAAATCACCAAAAAATTTTAAAAACTATAAAAAAATCCTTAGAAATTTTAATATTTTACAAAAATATCACCAAACATTTTATAGTTGGCATATGAAGGATTAGTAACATTCACCAAGGTTTCTACATTTTAAAATAAATATCCATCCTTAAAATCATCTGTGTCATTCTTATGACATGGGAAGCACTTGATTTTACTCAAGTCCTTCATCTTCCCTGGTTATGATGATCCTCCATCAATGTTACCCTTCTTACTCGAACTATTTCCTTTTCCATTCCTTGTCTCACTGATATGGGCCAATTTATCTTCACTACCTCCCTACTTGTTTCTTCTAGACTCTTCCTGAGTCTCTTCTTGGATGCAATCATCCCAAAGTCTCTTCCAATCTGGGAGATTCTCCCAAGCACAAACTCCTTTTACAAATGGTTCCCACGACTTGGGAAGACCATTCAATGCCACGTTCACGAGCTCTGCATCCTCTGTTTTCTCCCATATGGGTGCAAGTTGATCATGCACTTGTGTGATCCTTGTGAGATAGTTGGTAACATTATCTAATCTAGACATCTAAATCGATCTAAGTTTATTCCTTAAGATCATCTTCCTATTCATGTTCTTTCTTTGGAATAAACTTACCAAGGAATTAAACATATCTTTGGTCGATGTCTTCTCAGTTAGGTGAGGAATTAGATGATCATTCTTTGACTCCAAGAGGACCCTATCTGCTTTGATCTCCTTATTTTGTGAGCATCTAAAGTTGTCAGATTTATCGGTGGAGTAACTTCTTTATCTACTGACTCCCAAAGGTAATACTCCTTTAATTCCAAAGTAACTCTTGATTTCCAAGATAGGAAGTCGGATGCTCCATAAAATCTGTCTTCAACTCTCAATTGTGTTATTTCCATCCCTAAGACCTGATGAACTACCTTGGGAATAACCTATTGTTGGAAAATGTCCCGTGTATTGATATGGCTTCCCTTCAAAGCATGTGCTCTCATACCATGTTGAAATTCTTACTCCGGCACCTAGGTACTTTGTTATCTAGTAATTTCCTTACTGCAATCAAATTAGCAGCTCACAAAAAAAAAATACATCGTTGAAATATTCAACTCAATATCATGTAGCAGAAGCATAAACTAGGAAACCAAATCAAGCACACATGAACACCAGAATTTTTGGGTAGACACCCCTAGAAAAACCCTGGAGGGAAAACTGGTGTTGAGAATGATTTTATTATGTTAAAATCGGGCTCCTGTAATAGGGATAATGGCCCACTAAGAGAAATACAACTACAAACTAACTTGTAAAGATTTGACCTATTGTACACCAGTTTTGGCGTGCTTTTTGAGGTATCCATGACGTTCTCTTCTGTGACCCGTCGATATCTATGAATGTCTCCACTGTGACCCGCGGATGTGTACATAAATATTTGTATGATCCAACATTCTCATGTGGCTTCCTTCGACCGAAACCTGCATCTGTATGTCTATGTTCTCTCTTCTCCTTGATCGGTATGATCTCTAGATGAAAGTCCCTCTTCACATATCCAATATATTGAACCACACTCCTTCGTGACCCAATACTTTGTGTGTCAACTCTCTCAACCCAACTCTTGTCAAGTGTCTTTCTCCTTCACCCTGGCCTTGCTTTTATGATCATGAGTTACAATCTATTTATAATCTCATTTGAGATTTAGATTGCATGCTAATATTACATGTTAAGTACTTTCCTCAAATAACTCAATTAACTAATTACATAATTAATTAATAAAAGAAATTTACTTTAATAATTCCTTTAACTAAAGTAAATTCAAGAGTAGAAGGCTTTGGATGATTTCCACACATCTAGACACATATACATGTGTGGAAATACTTGGTTGATGCTACCACTAACATCAACAATATATGATCCAATATGGTTGATGAGAGAATAAGAGGGTTATGAGTCCACAAGATGGGAATACGAAGGGGAAAACATAAGAAATAAAATCTATGTGGTCAAGTGTCATTGTAGAAAGTCATATTTTTCCATCATCTGCCTTAAATGAAGCTCATACGTTACTTTTGACTTAAAATTCCCAATATAAATACATGAAGAGGTTCGTAAGGGAAGTCTATCTCATTTAATTGTGGAGCATGGAAAAAGTATAATCAATTTGAGAAAATATAGGTCTTTCATTCCATTACCGTACCTCATGGGAATCTCATTCATCTTATACTCATACTCTCCATCAAGCACTCTACTCCCATTCTACATTCCCCATAGTAACTAGACATCCCAAATCTGAAAATCATCAAAACCAACAAGTTATGATAAAACATATGTAGACCTTGGGAAATAGATATATGGTTACAAATTTGTGTAGAGGATAGGCAAACTAAGAAACCATTACCCTCCCTTGATATTGTTTCTCATCAATTGTTTTGGAGCCAAAGTATTGCTCTAACAAGGTATTCCCATAAGGAAATCAACATTTATAACTTTTTTTCATGCACTAAAGAGCACTGGAGGAGGAGATTCTTGAGCCATTGTTTAGTAGAGAAAGAAGGCATTCCCTTATGTTTTGTATGACAGTGGAAGAGAGTGCCATCACTAATGCTTGGATGAAATACCCTGAGTGTGTTATGCAGTAATCATATTGTCTAAGTCATGAGAGAAATGGGATAGGTTGAGTGAGTTGTAAGCATGTCACTGATTTCTTCACCTTAGGGACCTCATACCTTAGTGTGAGGGTGGAATCTATGTTTGATGTCTATATTTTGGCAAAGAAGTACTCATGTATAGTTGTTTTTTGGATCATCTCTTGTTAAAAGTTTAGTTTTCTATCTCTATTTGTAACTCTGTTTTAATTATACTTTGTCATGAAATTGAATATGTGCACATCAAGTCATTTGAATGTGCTTAACACTAAACATGGGCATGGTTGACATGAAATCATTAAACCTCTATTGAAATGTTTTTGTTGCATTTTAATAGTTGCACTCATTCAACACTTTGAATTATTATGGGCCATACCTGGAATCAAAATCTATTATGATGATGAATGGCCCTATTAGTGGCCCGAAATGTTAATGGGTTGAAGTGGGTTTCAGTTCTATAGGTGAGAAATTCATGGAAAAGGACAACACAATTCCCTATAAAAACAAGTTAAGAAATATTGTAGAGGAAACAATAGTGACCCATATTATCTTAATATTGATATTTATATTATTGGTTGTAACTTTTCTAAGACAAATTTATGTTTATGATGGATTGACAAGAGTGAAGCCCATTGAAAAGACTATCCATTCCAGCAGACAAATTAAATGAATCATGAATTCATTGTGTCCACGACTTTCACTATTTGGAATGTTTGGTCACATTTTTCCAACATCCCTTCTACACATTTTCCATACAAGATAAGTGTTGACTTTACAACCAAGAGTTTTATCATTGTAACAAATTAGTTAAGAAGATTCCTAGTTAAAGGGAATATTGGTCACTTCACATAAATTTCTCGTCCTCCATGGTGCAATCACTCTATGTTTTATTTTTCTTATTTTTCATTGAAACAATTATCTTTTTCATTAAAAGGGGGCTACAACTGCACCATAGAGCAAATTAATACAAATACAAACTTGAAATGTATGATATCTAGGTTTCAAAAAGACTCAAAATGTCAAAATGAATGCTTACCATCTTAGAAATTATTACATGTCTAACAAGATAATAATAAATCCTAAAAAATTGAGATAGTAACAGAACTACCTTACAATACATATTAAAACCTCGACTTAGAAGAAATCGTGCCCACTAAGGGCTTCCAGCTTGATAGCCACTTGAAAGCTGAACTCAAAGGTTCCATTTTCATTTTCCATGTCTCCTTATGCTTATTGGACTATTCTTCACCCTTAAATACTACTCTAATAGAACCAATAGAAATCTTGGAAAGGGAGACTATAAAATGAAAGCTCCTAGAAATGCCCAAGATCAATTCAAAGAGCATATTAAATTGTGCTTCCAATTTCTCTATTTTCCTATTGTGACAAGCCACTATTTCAGATAACTCGACATTGTTATTTATCTGAGATTCAATTTGTCTTGTCATCCTACTATTGAAATGTGAAAAATAACACCTATAAATCCTCAATATGGTGTGCACTCCTCCTTTCTTCTCTACGTAAGTTTAATTTCCATAAGGGATACAATCATTGAGTGTCTATGACCCTCCATTTGTTTCAAAGCCTTGAGGCTAAATCAAATTCCAATGCCAAAGTAAAAGCTTGACAACGTCGAGACTAGAGATAACCAAAATAAAGATAGACCATTAAACCAAAAGCTAAGAATGAAGGTCCAATTCACTAAGACTATGAGCCAAGAGAAACCCATAGAAACGTGTCAGGCCCATGGGCCGTGGTGAATAGAACTAAACCTAAACACCAAACTATGCCAACATTCCATAAGCCCTTTTAAAGACAACTCACTAGAGTAGAGGAAATCCCACCTTCATCAATCAGTGCCACCCCATTGCATTTACTATCCATCCCTCCACCACACATGTTAACATGGAAGAGACTATAGAGATTTGGATTGTAGTTATTACCTATCCTATCAAATTAATGTTGGCATACCACTTGTCCTCAAATTCCATTAGCATGAATTGTAATAAAATGTTGGGCACTTCCACACTAATCCTAGAAAAAGAGAAGAAGAATTTAATCAAGAAAGCAAATGACATAGGAAATCACACAGTACACCAAGATTTTACCCTGGAAACCCTTAACAGGGAAAATCAACATTCCTTTGAGTGTTCTAATCTCTTGTTGAATTATTCAATCAGAATAAAATGTTACATGTCCAACCTTGGTACACACCTAAGACACAATCGACATAATACCCTCTTGCACAGGAAAGAACAACCTTGTAGCCAATTCAGCTTACATATGCATGACCAACAACCTGCACTTACACATGCATTAACCTGCAAAAGTGCATTCTACGATTACCTAAAAAAAGAATCCGTTATGGCCTTACAACACGCCTCTCTATAGGATTTACAACAGGAAAAACCCTAAATATTGGCACCCAAAAACAGTTACAGGTTCATGCATATCATTGGCTAAAAATCCCACAAATCCCAGGATTCTGTTACAGTCGACTCCAAGCTGAGTTTACCAGTCAGAATTCATTCAGTCTCTATTCATTAATCTCACACCCGTACTTTGACCTCTTGTCGGTTGACTTGTCTTCGATATCTTTGAATTCGAATTTACCCAGTTGAGTCCCTCAAACTTCGACTTGTTGTCGATCTACCTCGACTTCGACCTGTTTTCAATCCACCTCGACTTCAACTTGTTGTTAATGTTGTCGATGTTGTCGATCTACCTTGACCTCAATCTTCAGTTGATTCACCTTGACTAGATTTTCACTACAAAGAATTTAACAACCTAACATTCTCCCACTTGTTGTCTTCTTTGTTGAAACAAGAGATTCATGAACTTTCGCTCACAGACCCAGGGTAGCGATGCCCATTTCCTCTCTGCAGCGAGAGAACTTCACAACACTCACTGACTTGGTCAACGAGTCTGCTATGTTTTCCAATGTGTCTGCCTTTTCCAGTAGCACCTTGTTACTTTCCACCATGTCTCTTAAAAAATGGTATTGTACATAAATTTTCTTAGTCTTTGAATGATAAGTAGGGTTCTTTGCCAGAAATATTGCGCTTTGACTATCACAACTTACCTTCATAGCTCTTTTCTCAAACCTAATTCCTAAACACAACCTTTGAATCCATATTGCTTCTTTGCTTCCATGAGTGGTTGCCATGTATTTAGATTTTGTTTTTGACAAGGCTATAACTACATGCCGCTTACTCATCCATCTTATTGCTCCACCGAACATCTTGAAGACATATTCGTTGGTCAACCTCTAACAATCCAGATCTCTAGCCCAGTCAACGTCGACAAAGACATGTACATCTAATTTACCACTGTCACCTCCAGGTTTTCCTTGGTAGCATATAGCATATTCCTTCGTGCCACACAAATACCTGAATACTCTCTTGACAGTTGTCTAGTGCTCCTTTCTAGGTGTCAACATGTACCTCCTCAACACTCCCATTGCATGGGAAATTTCTGGTCAAGTGCAAACCATTGCATACATTAGACTACCAACCGCACTTGCATAGGGAAAATGTGCCATGTCCTATATTTCTTCCTGTGTCTTTGGACAATGTTCAACAATAAGCCTTGCTCCCACAAGAATTGGCACCTTCACTGGATTGCAATCCTGCATGTTGAATTATTTCAAAACTATTTCAATATACTTCATCTAATTCAACCAAATATTTCTAGTGGCTCGATCTCTCTTAATCTCCATTCCCATAATGTAGTTAGTTGCATTGAGATCCTTCATGTCGAACTTGGAGGATAGTTTCTTCTACACCTCCTTTATTGTGTCCATGTTGTTTCCAATCAGCAACATGTCATCCACATACAAAGCTACATATATGAAACTCCCACCTTCTGACTTAGAATATATGCAGTGATCATCTTTTCTTCTCAAAAATCCCAAACTAAGGATGTATGTGTCAAACTTATGGTACCACGTCCTTGACGATTGTTTTAGACCATAAAGGGATATTTTGAGTTTGGACACCAACTCTTGCTTGCCCTTTACTACAAATCCTTCATGCTATTTCAAGTAGATTTATTCTTCCAGGTCCCCATGTAGGAACATTGCCTTCAAATCCATATGCTCTATATCTAGATCAAATGTTGCAGCTAGAGACATTAGTACTCTAATGGAAGTTATTTTTTCAACAAGGGAAAAAATCCCATCAAAGTCGACTCCCTCATTTTTGGAATATCCTTTTGCTACCAATTGAGCTTTGAACTTCTCAACTTGTACTGCGTCTTTCATCTTCTTCTTGAACACCCACTTGCTACCGATAGGATTTCTTCCACTAGGTAACTTGACTAAATCCCATGTCTTCTTCTTGTACAAGGATTCCATTTCTTCTACCATGGCTTCATTCCAAAGTTTACCCTCTATCGAGTCGACTGCCTCACCAACTGACTTGGGCTCATCATCGATGGAAGTTAACATGAATGCGGTATGGAAGTCGGGAAGATTATACCTTTTGATTGGTTTTCTTTCTCTTTCTGACCTCCTTATCACTGGAGTCAATTGTTCCACCTCTTCCTCAGATTCATCCAACTCATCATAATCATCTTCTTCGTTCCTCAGTTCAAACCGCACCATATCATGATTATTCTCGGTCTGAACAACTTCCTTAGGATCGGATTTACCTCTGACCTATTTGAAGACCACATCTCTATTGTAGATTTTTCTCCTTGATGTAGGATGTCGGAGATTATATCCTTTCATCCCTTCTTTGTATCCAATGAAAATACATTTGGCTTCCTTCGTGTCCAACTTGCTCCTATTTTCCTTGGGAACATTCACAAATGCAGCACAGCCAAACACTTTGAGATATGCCACTGAAGGCTTCTTACCAGACCATACCTCATTTGGAGTCATGTCGACTAGCGTCAATGAAGGATACATTCACCAGATATCTTGCAGTCTTGACTGCCTCTGCCCAAAATTCTTGTGCGATCCCAGCGCCACTGAGCATGCTCCTTGCCTTTTCCATCAATGTTATATTCATTCTCTCATAAACTCCATTTTGTTGTGGGGTATATGGTGTGGTATTTTGTCATGCTATGCCACAATGCTTACAAAAATAATCAAATTCCTTTCCACATAATTTACCACCATTGTCATTTCTCAACACTTTAATCCTCTTCTTTGTATGGTTTTCCACAAGAGATTTAAACTCATTAAATCTCTTGAAAACCTCTGATTTCTTCCTCGGAAAATGTATCCATGTCTTCCTGGAAAAAACATCTATGAAGGAGACATAGTATAGGCATCCGCCAAGTGAAGGCAATGTAACCGGGTAAAACACATCGCAATGCACCGGTTCTAGAATATCATTTTCCCTTGTCGCTCCATATGGGAACCTCACCCGACTTTGTTTCCCATATATGAAATATTCACAAAAGTCGACTTCTAAACTTCATTCTTGAAAACATTCGACCATACATTTTCTTTGCATAGCAAGTCTTTCTTCTCCAATGTGTCACATCCTCTCGTGCCATAGCCTGGTCGGGTTGACTTCATGATGTCTTGTCGAGTCGATTTGAACCAAATTGTCTCGAGTCGATTTGAGTTGTGCCGACATCGAGTCGATTTGAGTCGCAGTCGAGTCGATTTCAAGAAAAACGATGTTGTTGCATCCAGTCGAGTCGACATTCCCTAACAACCTGTACAGGGTACCAATCCGAACTCCTCTCGTTAAGACCATCGCACCTATGACCATCTTGCACAAATCATTCTGAAACAGAGTATGCACACCTACATCACTCATCTTGATGACAGATATCAGGTTTCTTTCCAAACCCGAAATGTGTAGCACACCTAGAAGAGTCCTTTTCCTCCCATCCTATAGTATCAATCATACTCTTCCCCGTTCGACAATTTTGGTTGTCAAGTCGTCCCCCAAGAACATATCACCCCCATCATATCGTTCATATTCACAGAACGATTCTTTATGTGGTGTCATATTTATCCGATTGTGTACCAATCGATGCCAGGTACACATCACCTCCCTTCTTCGAGGTCATCTTTC
Organism: Picea engelmannii; assembly: GCA_009831015.1. Taxonomy (NCBI): domain Eukaryota; kingdom Viridiplantae; phylum Streptophyta; class Pinopsida; order Pinales; family Pinaceae; genus Picea; species Picea engelmannii. The sequence continues at coordinate 229,563 of ML803410.1, forward strand.
TCTCATTTAACCGTTTCTCATCGGATCTAGCACTGTCTTTTGTTGCCTTCAATGTAAAGTTCTTTTTATAATTCCCATGTTTACTGCATTTCCAACATCTTTGTGTCGACTGAACCGAGGATTTATATCTACCCTTCGGCTTAAAATTTCTACCAGAGAATCTACCTTTATCTCTATCTATCGGTCGACCTCTCACTACCAGAGCATATTTGGTCAATCCTTCCATGTTCTTTCTTCTCATTTCTTCCGACAACATAGAAAAAAACACGTCCTCTAGTGCTAGTGTGGTTGTATTACTCCCAATAGCCACTACTAAGATATCCCAGGAGTCTGGCAAAGAACATAATAGGTTGATACACTTCTCCTCATCAATGATCTTTATATCCACAGACAATAATTGGCTTAACATGGTATTAAATTCATTTAAACGCTCAGTCACCGAACTTCCATCACTCGTCCTCAGAAGATATAGTTTCTTTATGAGAAACATCTTATTTACCAAAGATTTCGACTAGTATAATCTCCCCAGCTTGTCCCACAGTTTCTTGGTCGAATCTTCACCTAAGACATTTAGCAGCATCGAATCTGCAAGACAAAGTCGTATCGTACTTCTTTATTTTCTTTCGAGTTTCTCCCATTCTTCTGTCGACGTGTTTGTCGGCTGGGTACCTAGACAAACTGTTGTCCATTGTTCTCGATCCACAAGATCTTCCATTTTAAGCTTCCAAAGCTCAAAATTATGGCCATTAAATTTTTTATCTCTATTCTGGAACTGCTTTCCATTCTTTACCGTGATCTTTAACACAATTTATGACTTACCACTCTTACTGTACCTAGGGTTTAGTTCTCATATTCAAGATTGGAAAATTAAGATCTGATATCCTTGCCAAAGCATTACACCGCTCTGATAACTCACTTGTCAAGGAAGACCTAAAATTTGATACCACATGTTAAGAAATGCAAGGCACTTCCACACTAATCCTAGTAGAAGAGAAGAAGAATTTAATCAAGAAAGAAAATGACACAAGAAATCACACGGTACACCGAGATTTTACCATGGAAACCCTTAGCCATGAAAACCAGCATTCCTTTGAGTGTTCTTCTCTCTTGTTATCTTATTCAATCAGAATAAAAGGTTAAATGTCTAACCTTGGTCCACACCTACGACACAATCGACATCATACCCTCTTGCACATGCAAGAACAACCCTGTATCAAATTCGACTTACATATGCATGACCAACAACCTACACTTACACATGCATTAACCTGCAAAAGTGCATTCTACGATTACCTTACAACATTAGCCTTTACGGCCTTACAACAGGCCTCTTTATAGGATTTACAATAGGAAAATCCTAAATATTGTAGCCCAAAAATGGTTACAGATCCATGCATATGATTGACAACAAATCCCGCAAATCACGGGATTCTGTTACAGTCGACTCCAAGTCGGGTTTACAAATCGATTATCAGTTGACCTTCATTCAATATCTAGTTGATCGTCTCACGCCCACAATTCGACCTCTTTTTGGTTGACTTGTCATCGATATCTTCGACTTCAACTTTACCCAGTCGACTCCCTCGACCTTCGACTTGTTGTCAATCTACCTTGACTTCGACCTGTTGTCAATGTTGATGATCTACCTCGACTTCGACCTGTTGTCGATGTTGTTGATCTACCTCGACTTCAACCTGTTGTCGATGTTGTTGATCTACCTCGACTTCGACCATTAGTCAATTCACCTCAACTAGAATTTCACTACAAAGAATGTAACAAACCAACATGAATAACCTATGTTTGTGAAACTTAATGTCATGGGAGATAAGAGTTGATAGGAATCCCCCATCTATATGTAACATTCTGACATATAAAGAAACTGCCTCATTTTCTTTTAGATTGGTCAGGGTATTGAGGACCCTCAAAAACTGGTAGAATTATATAGACTCAAAACTTCTCACAACCCCTTAATCTTTGTATATTAGTCTAGACAGGATTGAATTCTAATAGATCAATTTGTTCCACATATGTTTGATTATGATTGAGGATTCCCCTATTATGATTAAATTTTCTATTCCTCTTAAATTGAGAATATTTAAACCCTGATACAATTCCAACACTTCAACTTGATTGTTGGTGGATTCTCCTAATCCCTAGGCAAA
>ML803410.1:231774-248403 GCA_009831015.1 Picea engelmannii
TTGAAATGTTTTTGTTGCATTTTAATAGTTGCACTCATTCAACACTTTGAATTATTATGGGCCATACCTGGAATCAAAATCTATTATGATGATGAATGGCCCTATTAGTGGCCCGAAATGTTAATGGGTTGAAGTGGGTTTCAATTCTATAGGTGAGAAATTCATGGAAAGGGACAACACAATTCCCTATAAAAACAAGTTAAGAAATATTGTAGAGGAAACAATAGTGACCCATATTATCTTAATATTGATATTTATATTATTGGTTGCAACTTTTCTAAGACAAATTTATGTTTATGATGGATTGACAAGAGTGAAGCCCATTGAAAAGACTATCCATTCCAGCAAACAAATTAAATGAATCGTGAATTCATTGTGTCCACGACTTTCACTATTTGGCATGTTTGGTCACATTTTTCCAACATCCCTTCTACACATTTTCCATACAAGATAAGTGTTGACTTTACAACCAAGAGTTTTATCATTGTAACAAATTAGTTAAGAAGATGCCTAGTGAAAGGGAATATTGGTCACTTCACATAAATTTCTCGTCCTCCATGGTGCAATCACTCTATGTATAAATTTCTCGTCCTCCATGGTGCAATCACTCTATGTTTTATTTTTCTTATTTTTCATTGAAACAATTATCTTTTTCATTAAAAGGGGGCTACAACTGCACCATAGAGAAAATTAATACAAAGACAAACTTGAAATGTATGATATCTAGGTTTCAAAAAGACTCAAAATGTTAAAATGAATGCTTACCATCTTAGAAATTATTACATGTCTAACAAGATAACAATAAAGCCTAAAAAATTGAGATAGTAACAAAACTACCTTACAATACATATTAAAACCTCGACTTAGAAGAAATCCTGCCCACTAAGGGCTTCCATCTTGATAGCCACTTGAAAGTTGAACTCAAAGGTTCCATTTTAATTTTCCATGTTTCCTTATGCTTATTGGACTATTCTTCACCCTTAAATACTACTCTAATAGAACCAATAGAAATCTTAGAAAGGGAGACTATAAAATGAAAGCTCCTAGAAATGCCCAAGATCAATTCAAAGAGCATATTAAATTATGCTTCAGATTTATCTATTTTCCTATTGTGACAAGCCACTATTTAAGATAACTCGACATTGTTATTTCTCTGAGATTCAATTTGTCTTGTCATCCTACTATTGAAATGTGAAAAATAACACCTATAAATCCTCAATATGGTGTGCACTCCTCCTTTCTTCTCTACGTAAGTTTAATTTCCATAAGGGATACAATCATTGAGTTCCTATGACCCTCCATTTGTTTCAAATCCTTGAGGCTAAATCAAATTCCAATGCCAAAGTAAAATCTTGACAATGTCTAGACTAGAGATAACCAAAATAAAGATAGACCATTAAACCAAAAGCTAAGAATGAAGGTCCAATTCACTAAGACTATGAACCAAGAGAAACCCATAGAAACGTGTTATGCCCATGGGCCATGGTGAATAGAACTAAACCTAAACACCAAACTATGCCAACATTCCATAAGTCCTTTTTAAGACAACTCACTAGAGAGGAGGAAATCCCACCTTCATCAATCAGTGCCACCCCATTGCATTTACTATCTATCCCTCCACCACACATGTTAACATGGAAGAGACTATAGAGATTTGGATTGTAGTTATTACCTATCCTATCAACTTAATGTTGGCATACAACTTGTCCTCAAATTCCATTAGCATGAATTGTAATAAAATGTTGGGAACTTCCACACTAATCCTAGAAAAAGAGAAGAAGAATTTAATCAAGAAAGCAAATGACATAGGAAATCACACAGTACACCAAGATTTTACCCTGGAAACCCTTAACAGGGAAAATCAACATTCCTTTGAGTGTTCTGATCTCTTGTTGCATTATTCAATCAAAATAAAATGTTACATGTCCAACCTTGGTACACACCTAAGACACAATCGACATAATACCCTCTTGCACAGAAAAGAACAACCTTGTAGCCAATTCGGCTTACATATGCATGACCAGCAACCTTCACTTACACATGCATTAACCTGCAAAAGTGCATTCTACGATTACCTAAAAATATCATCCTTTATGGCCTTACAACACGCCTCTCTATAGGATTTACAACAAGAAAAACCCTAAATATTGGCACCCAAAAACAGTTACAGGTCCATGCATATCATTGGCTAAAAATCCCACAAATCCCAGGATTCTATTACAGTCGACTCCAAGCCGGGTTTACCAATCAGACTTCATTCAGTCTCTATTCATTAATATCACACCCATACTTCGACCTCTTTTCGGTTGACTTGTCTTTGATATCTTTGAATTCGAATTTACCCAGTTGACTCCCTCAAACTTCGACTTGTTGTCGATCTACCTCGACTTTGACCTGTTTTCAATCCACCTCGACTTCAACTTGTTGTTAATGTTGTCGATGTTGTCGAGCTACCTTGACCTCAATCTTCAGTTGATTCACCTTGACTAGATTTTCACTGCAAAGAATGTAACAACCTAACATTCTCACACTTGTTGTCTTCTTTGTTGAAATATGAGATCCCTGAACTTTTGCTCACAGACCCAGGGCAGCGATGCCCATTTCCTCTCTGCAGCGAGAGAACTTCACAACACTCACTGACTTGGTCAACGAGTCTCCTATGTTTTCCAACGTGTCTACCTTCTCCAGTAGCACCTTGTTACTTTCCACCATGTCTCTTAAAAAATGGTATTGTACATAAATTTGCTTAGTCTTTGAATGATAAGTAGGGTTCTTTGCCAGAAATATTGCTCTTTGACTATCACAACTTACCTTCATAGCTCTTTTCTCAAACCTAATTCCTAAACACAACCTTTGAATCCATATTGCTTCTTTTCTTCCATGAGTGGTTGCCATGTATTTAGATTTTGTTGTTGACAAGTCTATAACTACATGCCGCTTACTCATCCATCTTATTGCTCCATCGAACATCTTGAAGACATATATGTTGGTCGACCTCTGACAATCCAGATCTCCAACCCAGTCAGCATCGACAAAGACATGTACATCTAATTTACCACTATCACCTCTAGGTTTTCCTTGGTAGCATATATCATATTCCTTCGTGCCACACAAATACCTGAATACTCTCTTGACAGTTGTCTAGTGCTCCTTTCTAGGTGTCAACATGTACCTCCTCAACACTCCCATTGCATGGGAAATTTCTGGTCGAGTGAAAACCATTGCATACATTAGACTACCAACCACACTTGCATAGGGAAAATGTGCCATGTCCTATATTTCTTCCTGTGTCTTTGGACACTATTCAACAATAAGCCTTTCTCCCACAGGAATTGGCACCTTCACTGGATTGCAATCCTGCATGTTGAATTATTTCAAAACTATTTCAATATACTTCGTCTAATTCAAACAAATATTTCTAGTGGCTCAATCTCTCTTAATCTCCATTCCCATAATGTAGTTAGTTGCATTGAGATCCTTCATGTTGAACTTGGAGGATAGTTGCTTCTACACCTCCTTTATTGTGTCCATGTTGTTTCCAATCAGAAACATGTCATCGACATACAAAGCTACATATATGAAACTCCCACCTTCTGACTTGGAATATATGTAGTGATCATCTTTTCTTCTCAAAAATCCCAAACTAAGGATGTATGTGTCAAACTTATGGTACCACGTCCTTGACGATTGTTTTAGACCATAAAGGGATATTTTGAGTTTGGACACCAACTCTTGCTTTCCCTTTACTACAAATCCTTCAGGCTATTTCAAGTAGATTTATTCTTCCAAGTCCCCATGTAGGAACATTGCCTTCACATCCATATGTTCTATATCTAGATCGAATGTTGCAGCCAGAGACATTAGTACTCTAATGGAAGTTATTTTTTCAACAGGGGGGAAAATCCCATCGAAGTCAACTCCCTCATTTTTGGAATATCCTTTTGCTGCCAATTGAGCTTTGAACTTCTCAACTTGTCCTGTGGCTTTCATCTTCTTCTTGAACACCCACTTGCTACCGATAGGATTTCTTCCACTAGGTAACTTGACTAAATCCCATGTCTCCTTCTTGTACAAGGATTCCATTTCTTCTACCATGGCTTCATTCCAAAGTTTACCCTCTATCGATTCAACTGCCTCACCGACTAACTTGGGCTCATCATCAATGGAAGTTAACATGAATGCGGTATGGAAGTCGGGAAGACTATACCTTTTGATTGGTTTTCTTTCTCTTTCTGACCTCCTTATCACTGGATTCAATTGTTCCACCGCTTCCTCAGATTCATCCAACTCATCAGAATCATCTTCTTCGTTCCTCAGTTCAAACCGCACCGTATCATGATTATTCTCGGTCTGAACAACTTCCTTAGGATCGGATTTACCTCTGACCTATTTGAAGACCACATCTCTATTGTAGATTGTTCTCCTTGATGTAGGATGTCGCAAATTATATCCTTTCATCCCTTCTTTGTATCCAATGAAAATACATTTGGCTTCCTTCATGTCCAGCTTGCTCCTATTTTCCTTGGGAACATTCACAAATGCAGCATAACCAAACACTTTGAGATATGCCACCGAAGGATTCTTACCAGACCATACCTCATTTAGAGTCATGTCGGTTAGCGTCAATGAAGGATACATTCACCAGATATCTTGCAGTCTTGACTGCCTCCACCCAAAATTCTTGTGCGATCCCAGCGCCACTGAGCATGCTCCTTGCCTTTTCCATCAATGTTATATTCATTCTTTCATAAACTCCATTTTTTTTTGGGTTATATGGTGTGGTATTTTGGCATGCTATGACACAATGCTTACAAAAATAATCAAATTCCTTTCCACATAATTTACCACCATTGTCAGTTCTCAACACTTTAATCCTCTTCTCTATCTAGTTTTCCACAAGAGATTTAAACTCTTTAAATCTCTCGAAAAGCTCTGATTTCTTCCTCAGAAAATGTATCCATGTCTTCCTGGAAAAACCATCTATGAAGGAGACATAGTATAGGCATCCGCCAAGTGAAGGCAATGTAACCGAGCAAAACACATCACAATGCATCGGTTCTAGAATATCATTTTCCCTTGTTGCTCCATATGGGAACCTCACCCGACTTTGTTTCCCATATATGCAATATTCACAAAAGTCGACTTCTAAACTGCATTCTTGAAAACATTCGACCATGCCTTTTCTTTGCATATCAAGTCTTTTTTCTCCAATGTGTCACATCCTCTCATGCCATAGCCTGGTCAGGTCGACTTCATGATGTCTTGTCGAGTCAATTTGAACCAAATTGTCTCGATTCGATTTGAGTTGTGCCGACATCGAGTCGATTTGAGTCGCAGTCGAGTCGATTTCAAGAGAAACGGTGTTGTTGCATCCAGTCGAGTCAACATTCCCTAACAACCTGTACAGGGTACCAATCTGAACTCCTCTCGTTAAGACCATCGCACCTATGACCATCTTGCACAAATCCTTCTGAAACAGAGTATGCACACCTACATCACTCATCTTGATGATAGATATCAGGTTTCTTTCCAAACCCAGAATGTGTAGCACACCTGGAAGAGTCATTTTCCTCCCATCCTATAGTATCAATCATACTCTTCCCTGTCCGACAATTTTGGTTGTCAAGTCGTCCCCCAAGAACACATCACCCCCATCATATCGTTCATATTCACAAAATGATTCTTTATGTGGTTTCATATTGATCTGACTATGTACCAGTCGATGCCAGGTACACATCATCTCCCTTCTTCGAGGTCATCTTTCTCTCATTCGACTGTTTCTCATCGGATCTAGCACTGTCTTTTGTTGCCTTCAACGTAAAGTTATTTTTATAATTCCCATGTTTACTGCATTTCCAACATCTTCACGTCGACTGAACCGAGGATTTATATCTACCCTTTGGCTTAAAATTTCTACCAGAGAATCTACCTTTATCTCTATCTATCATTCGACCTCTCACAACCAGAGAATATTTGGTCAATCCTTCCATGTTCTTTCTTCTCATTTCTTCTGACAACATAGAAAAAACCACGTCCTCTAGCGCTAGTGTGGTTGTATTACTCCCAATATCCACTACTAAGTTATCCCAGGAGTCTAGCAAAGAACATAATAGGTTGATACACTTCTCCTCATCAGCGATATTTATATCCACAGACAATAATTGGATTAACACGGTATTAAATTCATTTAAATTCTCAGTCACTGAACTTCCATCACTCATCCTCAGAAGATACAGTTTATTTATGAGAAACATCTTATTTACCAAAGATTTCGACTAGTATAAGCTTCCCAACTTGTCCCACAGTTTCTTGGTCGAATCTTCACCTAAGACATTCAGCAGCATCAAATCTCCAAGACAAAGTCGTATCGTACTTCTTTATTTTCTTTCAAGTTTCTCCCATTCTTCTGTCGACCTGTTTGTCGGTTGGGTACCTAGACAAATTGTTGTCCATTGTTCTCTATCCACAAGATCTTCCATTTTAAGCTTCCAAAGCTCAAAATTATGGCCATTGAATTTTTTTATCTCTATTCTAGAACTTCTTTCCATTCTTTACCGTGATCTTTAACACAATTTACGACTTACCACTCTTATTGTACCTAGGGTTTAGTTCTCATATTCAAGATTGGAAAATCAAGATTTGATATACTTGCCAAATAATTACACCGCTTTGATAACTCACTTGTCAGGGAAGACCTAAAATTTGATACCACATGTTAAGAAATGCAGGGCACTTCCAAACTAATCCTAGTAGAAGAGAAGAAGAATTTAATCAAGAAAGAAAATGACACAAGCAATCACACGGTATACCAAGATTTTACCATGGAAACCCTTAGCCATGAAAACCAGCATTCCTTTGAGTTTTGTTCTCTCTTGTTATCTTATTGAATCATAATAAAAGGTTAAATGTCTAACCTTGGTCCACACCTAAGACACAATCGACATCATACCCTCTTGCACATGCAAGAACAACCCTGTAGCCAATTCGACTTACATATGCATGACCAACAACTTACACTTACACATGCATTAACCTGTAAAAGTGCATTCTATGATTACCTTAAAACATTAGCCTTTACGGCCTTACAACAAGCCTCTTTATAGGATTTACAATAGGAAAAACCTAAATATTGTCGCCCAAAAATGGTTACAGATCCATGCATATGATTGAAAACAAATCCCGCAAATCACGAGATTTTGTTACAGTCGACTCCAAGTCGGGTTTACAAATCAATTATCAATGGATCTTCATTCAATCTCTAGTTGGTCGTCTCATGCCCGCAATTTGACTCTTTTCAGTTGACTTGTCATCGATATCTTCGACTTCAACTTTACCCAGTCGACTCCCTCGAATTTCAATTTGTTGTCGATCTAACTTGACTTCGACCTGTTGTCAATGTTGTTGATCTACCTTGACTTCGACCTGTTGTCAATGTTGTTGATCTACCTCGACTTCGAGCTGTTTTCGATGTTGTTGATCTACCTCGACTTCGACCATTAGTCAATTCACCTCAACTAGACTTTCACTGCAAAGAATGTAACAAAACAACATGAATAACCTATGTTTGTGAAACTTAATGTCATGGGAGATAAGATTTGATAGGAATCCCCCATCTATATGCAACATTCTGACGTCTAAAGAAACTGCCTCATTTTCTTTTAGATTGGCCAGGGTATTGAGGACCCTCAAAAAATGGTAGAATTATATAGACTCAAAACTTCTCACGACCCATTAATCTTTGTATATTAGTCTAGATAGGATTGAATTCTAATAGATCAATTTGTTCCACATATGTTTGATTATGATAGAGGAGTCCCCTATTATGATTAAATTTTCTATTCCTCTTAAATTGAAAATCTTTAAACCCTGATACAATTCCAACACTTCAACTTGATTGTTGATGGATTCTCCTAATCCCTAGGCAAAGTTAAGTTCATGATTTTCTTCGAGATCAAATATAACACCCCTCCCTCCCCACCTTCCCCCCCCCTCTTTAATCACTCTATGTTTTCATAAATGGATTCTCTTTGCATTTAATTTTAATGTAATGTTTGAAGTTTCTTTAGAGATTACTCCATAACTTTGGATTTTATTTGAATATTTTACTACTTTTAATTCATTTTCCCATTTCTTTCACTTTCAACGTAATCAATAAACTTTGGAATTGGAAAATTTGAGAAACTATTTTCTCCTGAAATCAAATTATAATTATTGTTAGCTAATGTCATTGCCTTTATAGATTGTTGTCATAATGTGGTAAGGTTAAAAAACCCTAAGTATTCCATCACATACCTAGCACTCTCCCACTAATCTTTCTAATAAATTTGAACCTTTGGTTTCTCAAATGAAGACCACCTACTATTGTTGAATCCATTTCATTAGATTTATAATTGTCCTCTACCCCTTTTCTTCTTAGAGCATGTCTTTTTCAACAAATTCTTGCATTGCTACAAATAAATTTCAAACTAACTACTTGAATTCCTCAACTTGCAAGTATTGTTTCCCAATTGGTTCAATGGAATTTAAGTATATTGAATATCCCAATTGAGGGAGGAAATTATATTCATTTGAAAATATCTTTGAAAAGAATAGAAAATTTACAATGGTATCCAAAAGTTCAATTCCAAATTATGACTAATAATCGACATGTGTTACACTATTTTTCCACATGAATATTCAACTTAACCTAACCTAACCTACTATTCCCAAAATTGAGAGCCATTCAAAATTAAAATGTAAGAAATATTGCAGCTATGTGATTAGAGATTAAAATCATAAATGGAGAAATAACTTACCTCATGCTCCAAGGATAGAAGAAACATTTGGTTTATAATGAGATTGTCATCACATACTCACTGAAATGTGCATTATGCAAAATTTACCGTTATATACAAAGTGGCATTTTACATTGATCTAAATCAACATGAATATATATACACGCAAATGAACCTAAAGATAATAAGAATTATGGTTATATGTAATTAGAACCATTTGCAAAATGAATACCTCTAGAAAAAAATGTTAGTAGTTTGTACAACGAAGGACTATAGTAGTGGAACAAATTAACTAAGGATGTACATTGTATCATTCTTATCATAATTTTTTAGAAAATCCAAGCAATAGAAGATATCACATGTACAATATAATCCAAGTTTGTAAGTATAACACATAAGGAATGGTGGTGAAGGTGAGGGGATGAAGAAGGAGGACAATTCATGGAAATTTAGGGTTCTAGAGAAAATAGGGTTGGATGAAAACCAAGTAGACTACTCATTAGACCCTATCGAAGGTATTCAAGTATTCTCCAATGGAGGAAGTTATAGGTCCAAGCAAGGTCATAGTACTAAGAGATATGGATTAGGTTTTAAAACTACTCTACAAACCTTAGGAAAAGGTGTGGAAAAGGTTTCAAGGCGAAACAATGGTCCTATTAGTGGATAGGGTTAGTTTTAACATTATCATCGGATCTACATTGCAAAATGACAAGTGAATTGGACTCAAGGATTCTAAAGAACTGTAATGAGCTAGTACGAGCATAAATAGTGCATGAGATCACCAAATGGACTAGAAGGGCAGAGGGTATTCTGGCTCAAACTCTGTAGAGGAGGTTTCTAGTGGTGTGCATTTTTTAATGGGGTCTAAAGAATTTTTCGTGGTTGGGTCCTCAACTCATGTGAAAATAGATGATAAGAGTTATGTTTTTGATAAGGCAAAAGAGTCAAGTAGATGTAGTGGATGGTAATATGAATATATGTGAAGGAGTTGAGATTTTGAGCATTGGACAGAAGGTTTGTGAGAATCCTAGGGTTAAATTTGTGAAAAGAGGGTGAAAATGCATTAAATCCCTGAAGGTGAAACCTAAATTGGTTTTGGGGCAAGTCATGAAAATGAGCCATGTGGTCGAGATGCCAAACAAATCAATGATAGGGATGTTTTATAGAAGGTACATCTTTAAAAATAATTTATCAAAGTGGATTGAGAGAGTATGGACACTTGTATTAAGGTACAAGTCAAGGTATCATCCACTATTTAAACATGTGTTGGAATCCCACTTTTGAACCACGAGAGAAGCTAGGAAAAGTATGGGGATGAGATGGCTTTGGGGAATGACAAATTTATCTTTGAATAAATTGATGTCTAACTTCAACCCTAGTTCAAATAGGCTAACCATGCACTCAATGTGAGTTAAGCTACCAAGGTTAGCCTTAGAAATCTAGTTGATGGATGTCTTTAGAGACATTGTTAATAGTATTGAAACATTTTTAGAGGTCGATGAGCAATTTAAAGTGGATACGTCTTGTGTGGTGGCTCGCACTCTAGTTGAGCTCAACCTCTATGAAGGTCTAGTTAAGGCACTAAAAATAGAGATTGATATTGGAAATTACAATCAATATTTGGATTACATGAGGATGCCCTGTAGGTGTTCAAGATGCCACTCTTATAGGCATATTTCCAATGAGTATCTTATGACATTTACCAATAGGAAAGTGGGAATGAAAATGGAAGATGGTGGGGTAATGAATGTTGGGAAGGAGTCTTATGGATTTGGTGGTCTAGTAGGGAATGTTGAGTTGGATAGTGAAAAAATCCCCAAGGAGCAAGTTGAGGATTCTGAATCTTTGGCTATAATGGGGGAAAAAAGGGTTTGGAAGCCACTTTTGGTGGAGGTGAAGTTATTGTTGGTCTCACTTTCTGTGTACCCTCAAAGGACTTGCATCTACAGAACTTGGAGAAATCAATGTTGGATATATAGAGCTTGGATTTAGATTCCATTCCATTGACTATTCAATTAAGTAAGTCCGCCTACCCCTCTTCTTGTTCAAATAAGTTAGAGAATTAACATATTTATTATATTTAGAATTATGGCCCAAGCTTGAAGTGTACAACAATACCCCTATTAAAAAGTCTAGAAATGTTCGAGAAGATGAGGGATGGAAGGTTCTTGTACTCCTCTACATTGGACCCCTATCAATATCTCCTCAAATCTAGAAAGAGGTTTATCATATTGTTAGTGGAAAAAAATCTCATATATGCATTGCCTAGAATCAAGCCATCTAAGAGAGGTTCTAGAAGGGAAACAACAAACCATCATAGGGGCCCTTAAAGCAAGGAAATCCCTAGAAAATATTACCCAATGATAATCATGTCTCTCAATATAAGAGGGTTGGGTAAGCCCTACAAAAGGTTACCCAATGAAAATCATGTCTCTCAATATAAGAGGGTTGGGTAAGCCCTCTGGAAAACTTGCCTTGGGAAAGTTGATTGAACTTCATAAACCATATGTCATTTTGGTACAAAAAGATCATGGGAAAGGGTAAAAATATCATTGAGGACTTCTCAAAGTCTTGGAAGGATTGGGATTTTTTGCTATTGATTCTATAGGTCATTCTAGGGCATTGTTAACTAGATGGAGATCTAAATCTCTAAGAATGATTAATTCGATGTTTATGTTCTCAAGGATTGGAACCGAACACTATTTAGTGGAGCTTGGTAAGGCTTTTTCTGTAGTAAATATTGACTGGCCCTATAAGGACAAAATTAATTTATGGGACGAATTATTGGAGCAAAATTTGCTTATTACAAATAACATATATTATGGGGTGATCTCAATATGATTATTAAGAGCACTAAATCTTGGGGAATTTCTACCAAGGAAGTTCCCTTCTCATATTGTTTTTTAAATAAATTTGAGGAAGTAGAATGGATAGATGTTGAGCATGTTAGAAAAACAATATCGTGGAGCAATAAAATAAAACAAATGCGAAAATAAAATACAGAAGATACACAATACAATAGAGACACATATATACGTGGTTCACCCAGTGTGGGCTACGTCCACCAGAGAAATTGTCAGGTCCTTCCTTTATTATTATCCACCTAATGAAGGGATACAACCTATAGCAAACCCATTGTAACATCCTCTTCTTTCTCTCACAGTATCCCCTCTCATAATACAATATTCGCAATGATGCATAGTCGCAATACATTTCCCTCATAAAAGAGGGTTGTCTTCTAGGGAAAAAAAAAACCTAACATAACTTATACCATCATATCTGCGACCTTATAATGAACGGTCCAGATTTACTATGAAATTACAAAATACATTTACAAGGAAAAAATTCCTTCGAGGGCTTCACCCCCAAACCCTCGCTTGCCCCCGAACCCCACAGGGGGGGTAACCCCCCCTGCACTCCCCCGCGTGGAGGAGTGTACATTATTTTTGGGTGTAAAGTCTTCATGGGGTATAAACATGGCTGAAATCAATGACCTCTTAATCAGGAAGATAATCGGGCTCCACAACCAACAATCTGCCACTTGGAGACTGATCTCAACAACTCCATCGCTATTGTATCTGTTGGACTAGTATCCTTCTTGGACCTGACAAATTTCTCATATTCATATTCATGCTTGAAGACCAACTAAAACTGAGCAGGAACTCAGTTTCTCCCTAGTTACTCCCTTAGTTAACATGTCTGCAGGATTCTGGCTAGTGTGTATCTTTTCCAACTTCAAATGTCCATCTTCCAAGATGGATCATATGAAATGGTACCTGAGTTGTATACGTTTATTCTTCGAATGGAAGGATGGTTTCTTTGCAAGATGAATGGCACTCTCACTGTCACAGTACAACTTGATATTTTCCTCCATAAATCTTTGTAACCAAATCATTTCTTTATTGGCCTCTATTGAAGCAACATACTTTTCTTCTGTTGTTGAAAGTGAAACAACCTTTTTTAGTTTAGAAATCCAACTTATTTTTGTTCCACTTATAGTAAAAACATACCCTAGGGTGCTCCTCCTGCTATCTTTATCACCTGCCATATCTAAATCAACATATCCCTATAGAACAGTGTTTGAACCTCCAAAACATAATGCATGAGTAGCAGTACCTCTCAAATACTCGAGAATCCACTTTACTGCCTCCCAATATTCTTTACCTGGATTGTTCATATACCTGCTCACAACTCCCACTGCATGTGCAATATTTGGTCTTCTGCAAACCATCGCATACATCAAACCGTCAATTGTTGATGAATAAGGGACCTTGAACATGTATTATATCTCCTCTTGTGTCTTGGGATACGTTTCCTTAGTTAATTTGAAATGGTTGGCCAAAGGTATACTAACTGGTTTTTAATTCTTCATTCTAAACCTCTCCAACACCTTCTCTATGTACTCACCCTGAGACAATGTCAATTTGCGATTTTTCCTGTCTCTTGTTACTCTCATACCAAGGATTTTCTTTACGGCACCCAAATCCTTCATCGCAAATGAATTAGCTAATATCTTCTTGAGCACATTTATATCCTGCATATTAGACCCTGCAACAAGCATGTGATCTACATACAATAGCAAGATAATATAACTTTCATTTTCTAGCTTTTTAAAATAAACACAGTGATCAGAATGACATCTACTATAACCTTGTTTTGTCATAAACCTGTCAAACTTCAAATACCATTGTCTTGGAGCTTGTTTTAAGCCATACAAGCTCTTCTTCAACCTGCATACCAAATTGTCCCTCCCTTTGACCTCATACCCCTATGGTTGTTGCATATAAATCTCTTCCTCCAAATCCCCATGGAGAAAAAGTCGTTTTTACATCTAACTGTTCAAGATGAAAATATTCTACTGCCACAAGACTTAAAATAGTCCTAATTTAATTCATTTTAACAACGAGAGAAAATATTTCATCAAAATCTATACATTTCTTTTGTGCAAACCCCTTTACAACAAGTCTATCCTTGTACCGCTTTTTTCTTCCATCTTATTCCTTCAACTTGTAAACCCATTTATTCTGTAATGCTCTTTTTTCCTGTAGACAATTGAACCAAGTCCCAAGTCTAGTTATTTACCAAGGAATCCATTTCCTCTTTCATGCCTTGCTCCCACTTCTTTTTGGTGTCTACTTGCATTGCCTCTTCATAACATTTTGGTTCACCAGAATCAGTCAACAATAAATAATACAATGAAGGAGAGTATCATTCAGGGGGTCTACTTAACCTGGTAGATCTTCTAACAACACTTGTAGGAGTTTGAGGTACATGGTGCTCCTATTGTACATTTTGATTTTTTGATACCTTTGGAATTTATTTTTCAGTCGTCTCATCAAGTATTGTATATTCTGATTTTTCTTTTTTTTTGTATATTTCCCTGCAACCGATCTTTGTACATGACCTTCTCATTGAATATGAGATCTCTACTCCTAATTATTTTGTTATTTTCATAATCCCATAAGCTATAACCAAAATTATTAAACATTGTATCCAATAAAGGTACACTTCTTGGATTTTGCCTCAAGCTTTGTTCTATTTTCTTTATCAATATGGACAATGTTTCACAACCGAAAGTCTTCAAAAAAGAATAGTTTACCTTTTTACTTGTCCATGCCTCCTCTGGAATTACACCATCCAAAGATCTTGAAGGTCATCTGTTTATTAAGTAAACAACATTATCTATAGCATCTACCCAAAACTGTAAGGGAAAACCAACGTACAATCTCATACTCCTTGCACGCTCCATGATTGTCATGTTCATCCTTTCTGACACACCATTTTCTTGTGGTGTTCCTGGAACCTGTCTTCTCTCTACGAATCCCATGGTATGAACAGTTATCATCAAACTCCTTGCTACAATATTCACCTCCATTGTCTGATCTAAGACACTTCAACCTTTTTCTTGTCTCATTCTCAACCAAAGATTTTCATTTCTTAAAAGTATCAAAAACATCATTTTTTTTCGAATGTAATAAACCCAAGTTTTTCTAGTTGCATCATCAATAAAAGTAACATAATAACGAGAGTCACCAAGAGATGATACCTGAGTTGGTCCCCATACATCTATATGCACAAGCTCTAACCTTTCACTCTTCTTTTCTTTTCTGACTCTAAGAAATATGACTCTCTTTTGATTTCCATAAACACAATGCTCACATAAATCCAAATCAATTTGTTTAAGATCTGACAACAAATTTCTTTTGTGAAGTATCTGCATCCCCTTCTCACTCATGTGTCCAAGCCTATGATGTCACAGTGTTGTATCCACTCCTGTAAAATATAAAGAAATATAAGCATCAGTATTACCAGATATAAATACAATGTACCTACCTTCTCTCCTTTTGCTATCACCAGTGATTCTTTGGTGACCTTCCACATCTTATCTGTAAAGATGGATATACAGCCTTCACTTGCCAGCTGCCCTGTTGAAATTAGATTTTTCCTTAGATCTAGAACATAATCACCTTGAACATAATCTAAAAAATGTTTCCTATGGGGTGTGGCATGAAATGAAGCCCCCAAATCTACTACCCAAAACTCATAAATGTTATCTACATCTCCTGTATCAAAGCATCTTGTAACACATCCCCTGTTACATTTTCTTCCTAATTTTTCTCCTATTGTCCATCTCTTTGTTTCTTTGGAGCTCTGCAGTCTTTCTTCAAATGTCCTTACTTCCCACAATTCCAACACTTATTTTTCCCAGTCTGAATTTGGATCTTCCCTTCCTAGAATTCTCATGGTTCCCTGAGCCCTTTCCTCTACCCTTTTGTCTTCCCCTATTCTCCATGTTTAACGCATTACCTGATGTCTCACCTGTGTTTTTCCATCACATTTCCTCACTAAGGATAACACCAACAACATCATCAAATTTTAAAGTATTTGAACTAGAGACAGAGTTACTTATAGCCATGACCAAGCCATTCCATCTTTCTGGCAATGAGCACAAGATTAGAAGAACCCTGACCTCATCATCAAAGTCCACTTTTACAGAACTTAGTTGATTAGTAACCGTATTAAATTCATTTAAATGATTTACAACAGACCCACCTTCTGACATATTCATATTAAATAATCTCTTCATTAGAAATACCTTATTGGATGTCGAGGGTTTTTCATACAGTTTAGTCAATGCATCCATCAGCTCCTTCATTTTCGTTTATTTCAAAATATTCAAATCCACCGACGTTTCCAGGCTCAGTCGTATCGTTCCTAGTGTCATTATGTCAAGAACCTCCCATTCTCTATCCTTCATGGTCGTTGGCTTCTTTGCTATTCCACACAATAGTAGGAATAGATCCTTCTGATATAAATAATCTTTCATCTACATTTCCATAACTGGTAGTTTTGGTCATTAAATTTCTCGACCCTAAACTTTCCATCTTCCTCCATTGCTCCCACTCGAACCAAGAACCCTCTTTTCCTATGAGTTACCTTTCACTCTGATACCAATTGTTAGAAAAACAGGATCGTGGAGCAATAAAATAAAACAAATGCGGAAATAAAATACAGAAGATACACAATACAATAGAGACACAAATATACGTGGTTCACCCAGTGTGGGCTACGTCCACCAGAGAAATTTCCAGGTCCTTCCTTTATTATTATCCAGCAAATGAAGGGATACAACCTACATCAAACCCATTGTAACTTCCTCTTATTCTTTCACAGTCTCCTCTCTCATAATACAATATTCGCAATGATGCATAGCCGCAATACATTTCCCTCATAAAAGAGGGTTTCCTTCTAGGGAAAAAAACCCTAACATAACTTCTACCATGAAATCTGTGACCTTATAATGAACGGTCCAGATTTACTATGAAATTACAATATACATTTACAAGGAAATTTT
>ML803410.1:263633-279319 GCA_009831015.1 Picea engelmannii
AAATCATCCTGGGCCATGACGGTCCTTGATGATTGCAACCAGATCCTCGAGTTTTATCAATTGTGATTCAAAGTTCCACTCATCCTCTATGAGCTAAGATCGTTACAGACACAAAAGAAACACACTGACTCTTCTCTAAGCGCTGACAAATATCTGAAGCTGTGAACTAGACGGTGAGGTACGGTTTATTTAAGTATCTACACAAACTGATTGAATTCTGTGAGAATGCCTCAACTAACACCAGTCAGTTTGCCTTTACACATTCCTCAATTTCAACAACGGCAAAAGATAAAAACGCATTTCCTAACGAGCATATAACATTGAAGCCAAGATTATGTATATAAACCAGATGACGCCTTACAACTCGCGAACTGAATAACTTAAACATCAATGCCGGGAATAACTATAACAGATATTTGAGCATAAAGCATTCTCAGCTTCAGATCTTGTACTAAGAGACTTGAGATCTCGTTTCCCCGAGATAAATGCAAACTGCCTGCACCTCAAAACCTCTATTATAAAAAAATTCTGAAAAACATAACTATTTGAAGCCGATTGCACTACAGAGTTACAACAAATATGTCAAATTTTCCAGATCTCCACTTAAGCTCATTCAAACCCTAATTGTACCCTCAGACGGGCCAATGCTCTACAATTTTAAACCTAATTTAAATCTCAAAAGCTCCGAAAACTAAAAAATAAGCGTACAAATGCTAGAACTTACCCATCATGAGACTGTAAACCACGAGATAATTGTTCTTGAACGAACTGAACGCTGAAGAAGTCGAAATTCGATCTTTGTTGTTCTTGCTGAGCTCAAAAACTGCAACGATGGCCGACAGTATTCCAAAAACGACATAGTAAAAGAGCTCCATTCTAGGCCCGGCTATTCAGATCTTCAATTCCTTTGAAGCTTCAAAACCCTTGATGCTCAGATATCCGCACAGGCGTGACCTCAAAAACGAATCAATCTATGGGGAAAAATCCGGAGAATGTAAATCCGAGGAGAACACAGGTCGATCTGCGCAGAGAATTGCCACAATGGCAGAAAGACAGTGAAGAATGAGGGTTCAGGATATGAGCGGAGGACTGAAAATATAGAGAATCTGCAGCGGCACGGCGGAAGGTTTTCAGGTAAAAATTGTTGAATATGAAATTTTACAGCTGGGGAAAAAATCGACCTAAAGTTTTAACTGTGGGTATTTTCCTACGTGGCCCACACAACTTGTTGCAATGTATAACGTGCAACGTAGATTAAGGAGAAGGAGATTATTTTATTAAGAAAATTAAAAATAAATTAATTAATTTTGTGTGATTATATACAATATTTGTCGGTGAGATATTTATAGGCATGGCCAATTCCATTGTTACCACGTAATTTATTTATTTTTCTTTTTCTTTCATTTTTAAGAATACTTGGACTTTAAGTCCAAGTTTGTTATGTGCCTTGGACTTGATTAGGTAGAACTTTGTATTATTGGAAATTTAGGATTTATGAGTAATAAATATTATATTGGTTGGGATATATATTATTAAATTTAAAATGTATTAAATTTAATTATTGTGTTGGTTAAATATTTTATTTTTCGATTTTTTTTAGTAGGAATTCACTTGAGTTAGGTAAATTTGAATAAAATCTCTATTTTTTATTGTTTAAATTATTTTTTAATGTATAAATAAATTGTGCTAAAACACCTTAGAAAACGCAAACAATAGCAAAAAAAACTTTAAAAAATAAAACTTTTAAACTACTGCTTTAATTACTATATTGCTTTAATTACTGTATTGCTGTGAAGTGTATAATATTTATCTATTTTATATAAAATATGTTTCAAATACTTTTAAAAATTGTATTTGGGATTGTTTATTTTTTTTATTAGGGAAGTTTGGAATATGTATTATTGAGTTATTGTTTCTACTAAGTTTGATCTCTTGACATTATTTGCATTAAAATATTTGTTAAATTATAAATTTATTTTGGCGGATGAGTTTTTGAATTAATGTGATAACATAGTTCTTAGTATTCTCCCTATTGTATTTTTTATTAATTTAAAAATTGAATTTGAAGTGCAAGTCTTTGTTTGAATTGATGTTAAATTATTTCTTTGTTTAAAGGTTGAATTGAGGTGTAAATCTATGACTCGTTCTAAGAACACTCGAAATCAATAAATAAATCACTTGGTGGAGTTAGTTAAAAAGGCTCCTCCAAGGCATCTTTATGTTGGACTTTTTTTTTTTTTTTTTACACAATTTGTCCCGGAGACCCAACCGGAATTGAACTCAAGACCTCCTCCCAACATGGAGAAAGGTCTTTACCAACCGCGCTGTCTCACGGGACTTCTTTATGTTGGACTTGTTTAGGCATCCGCTTCTTCTCCCCCCTCCCCTTATAGGTAAATTAATTGCCTATGTGATAAAGTCCTTTTTCATTTGAGTATCAATATCTTTAGAAGTTTTAGTGTTATATTTTGTAAGGCATCTTTAACTTATGATTGACTATTATCTATACAATGTCATGAGCTATCTTATTATAGTGATATATTTTTATATTAAAATTTCATTTCAATAGTGATATATCTTAATATTAAGATTCTATTTCATATAGGGGTAATCTTATTATAGTGATATATTTTTATATTAAAATTTCATTTCAATAGTGATATATCTTAATATTAAGATTCTATTTCATATAGGGGTGGTAGGTGTGGGGATCATAATTGATTTTAGAGGAAAAATTGATAAAATTTATGAATGGGGATTGGGCAATTCTTCCAATAACCAAGTAAAAGTATATGTCTTATTCCATGGCTTACATTTTGCAATTGACCATAATTTATGATAGTTATAGGAGACTCAAGCACAATAATCAATTTGGTGATCTCAAAAGTCATCCCAACTGACTATGTTTTGGCATCCATCATTGCTCGAGTATATAAGGAATCTGACAAATTTGAAAAACTTTTGTTTCACCAAGTCTTAAGGAAAAACCACAAAGAAGCATATAAGCATGCAAACAAGGCTACAAAGCTAAAAGAAGGGGTTATTTTTATCAATGGAAATGAGGGATATCAACCTATCCCATAGTCAAATTTTATTGAATTTAATGGAGCAAGAAAGGGAAATTACACTCGCACATTTGAGCCTCATATCTGAGGCAAGCTCAATAAATCAAAAGGACTATAGTACCTTTGTCGTATGCCTGATCTCATGGCCAAACACGATTTTGAAGATGAGGTTGGTGTTTATCTGTTTCGAGATGGGATAATGGAATTGTGGAAAGGTTGGAGTTCAGGGAAATTTGGCTTTCGGCTCTAGCATAGCAGCCACGTCCTGGTAAGCAATATCGTCACTCATATGATGTTGCATTTATTGGGCCTAGTAAGTTTCCATCCTAGATATTTATGTGAAGAAACTATGTCTTTGTGTTTTTTCTTTTCAAGCTCACCCCTATTAGATTTTGAAGTTGGCCCTCCTGGGGTGGTAGGAACTTGTTTGTTAGTCATTTTAATCTCTAGTAGTGAGAATGGAGTATGTGAGTACCCTTCCATATTGTGTGGTTCAGAGTTTGCAAGTAACAAGAATTTTGTTTGGAAATATATGTTTATCTTAAAGTGGGTAGGTGAGAAAATTACTTGGTGGAATGTATTTGGAGTTTGTAATGGTGGTGTGGTTGGAATTTGTTTGTTTTCCCTTTCATGTTCTAGTAGTGAGAATAGAGTTTGTGTGTGGTCAAGGATTTGGGGTTCTCTGGTCTCATAGCTTTTGGTTGGATAATTGTGGTTGTGGTTTGGTTGGTTGGAAGATTTGCTTGGTTCTTATTGCTAGGTCCATTTTCCTTTGACCCTTCATCTGTCTATCTCACTTTTGCTATCAAGAATCTCAAGGACCTTTGAGAGATAAGGTGGGTGCTTCACAATCATGAAGATAAAATGCAATGTAACATAACCTCCCTCTTCTCAATCACTACCAAGGTTCATGAGAATGAACACCAGATGGTTATGCAATTTGCTATAATAATGGGAACATTAGTTCAACAAAAGTAGAAAATGGCCTCACGAGAAGTGGAATGTATCTTTTTGAGAAACATGGTTACAAATATGAGTAAGGGAGCCCAATCAAGCACATCAAATCAAATATTGTTTATGAATTCAACTCATGGGGATCTAAAAGAAAGGGACACTATGCATCAACTAGTGGAAAATATGGAGTTTGAACCACAAGGCTTGGTTCCCTCAAATGTCAACTTGGATGAGGTTGTTAGTTGCCATGCATTTTGTTAAGTAAATGTATTTTACTATTATAAGTATTTTATGAGTCTTTTATAATATCTATAGCAGTAGGAAATATTGGAAAAAAATTCCCAAAGACATGCAAATTTTGTATCAAGCAAGTTGTGAACTACAAATCTTGTTTAAATTTTGGACATGTGGCATATGTAATAGTGTTGTTAGCCAAGTTACAAATTTTGTTTTCTAATATAATTTCCTCAATTTCGGTTTAAAAAAAATATATATTACATTCCACATTAATACTCATTAATGTTTGGTTGTGGAAGGTCTTGTGTGAATTCTATGACAATAAGACAATACTTACTTATTGTTGATAATAATTTTGAGCTAAGCACTATGACAATATGATAGTGACTCGCCAATAATGGTTATGTTATTGACTCAATCAAAAGTTTAGTGCATGTGCGTAAGCTTTTAGCTCCAACACAACGACCATGTCTTGGTAAGCAATATCACTGCTCCAACACAATGGCCATGTGTGTGGAAATTTGGCTTTCATCTCCAACACATCGACTACGTCTTGGTAAGCAGTATCATTGCTCCTGTGTTGTTGCATTATTGGGCCTAGTAAGCTTCTATCCTAGAGATTTATGTGAAGAAACTCTATCTTTGTGTTTTTTCTTATCAAGGTTCCCCCTATTAGAATTTAGAGTTGGCCCTCCTAGGGTGATTGAAAGATGTTTCTTAGTCCTTTAAATCCATGGTAGTGAGAATAGAGTATGTGAGTGGCCTTGCACACTATGTGGTTCGGAGTTTGCAAGAAACAAGAATTTTGTTTGGAAATCTATGTCTATCTTAAGGTGGGTAGGTAGGAAAATTACTTGGTGGAATGTATTTGGAGTTTGTATTATTGGTGTGCTTGGAATTTCTCTATTTTCCCTTTCATATCCAGGTAGTGAGAACAAATTTCGTGGGTGGTCTAGTAATTTGAAGGATTCAAGGTTGTCCAGTCTCATAACTCCTACTTGGATAATTGTGGTTATGGCTTGGTGGGTTGTAAGATTTGTTTGGTTCATGTTGTTGCGCTAACTTTCCCTTGACTCTTCGTCTATCTCTCTCGCTTCTACTCTCATGGATCATAGGGACCTTCAATAGCTAAGGCGGGTGTTTCCCAGTCATGAGGATCATATTCAGTGTAACAAAATCTCCCTCTTGTCAATCAATACCAAGGTTCATGACAATGAGCACCAGGTGGTTACACAATTTGCTACAATAATGGGCACTTTAGTTCAACAAAAGTAGTAAATAGCCTCACTAGAAGCAAAATGTAGCTTTCTGAGAAACATGGTTACAAATATGAGTAAGGAAGCCCAATCATGCACATCAAATCAAAGAATATCTATTAATTTAACTCATGGGGATCTGAAAGAAGAGGACAATGTGCATTAGCTAGTGGAAAATGTGGAATTTGAATAGCAAAGTTCGGTTCCCCCGAATATCGAATTGAATGAGGTTGTTAGTCACCATGCATTTCATTAAGTAAATGTATTTTATTGTTATAAGTATTCTAGGAGTCTTTTATAGGATCCATATCAATAAGAAATATTGAATTTTTTTGCCTAAAGACATGCAAATTTTGTATCAGGAAAGCTATGAACTACAAAATTTGTTTAAATTTCAGACATATGGTATATGTAATAGTGTTGTTAGCTAGGCTACAACTTTTATTTTATAATATAATTTCTCCAGTGTCGACTAAAAATACAAAAATATTCTCTTCCACGTTAATACTCATTAATGTTTGGTCTGGATGGTCTTGTGTGAATTCTATGACAATAAGACAATACTTACTTATTGTTGATAAGAAACTTGAGGTGGGTACTATGACAATATGATAGTGACTCACCAACAATGGTTATGCTATTGAGTCAAATGAAAATTCAGCACATGTGTGTTTAATATAAGTGATGTTTAAATTTTCCAACCAAATTAATGTTTTTTTGTCTTTTATTGTCAAATAACATATAATTTGATTAAATGTTTTTTTTTTTCCTTTTCTTGTCAAATACCATATTTTTTTTCATTAATAATTATAGTTTTTGGCTTTTTGAATTAATTTATATATATATATATATATATAGATATAGATATATTGTTCAAATTTTAACTTTAAGTTGAATATACATTGTGTTGTCTCAAAAAACTATAACAAATATTTAAGACCAAAGTATTGCATAATCCATTCTATATCTATCGTATCTAAGACCAAAATATTGCATCATCCATTGTATATGTACCATATAATAAATTTGTTTAGATTCCAATTAGGTGACCTTCACAAAAACAAACACGATCAGATCCTAACAAAACTTCTCCTTTACCATAAAGTAAAAAATAAAAGCAATAATTTTCATATCTCTACTTTTTTCCTCAGAAAAAAAATGTAATTTTCATTATGACAATCAAAATTACATTTTGTAGATACACCCTGGTGTATTCTTGTGATATAGTATGTATGCATACTTCATATCGAGTAGTTCTTTCTTCTTCATCTCGTGGGATTTTACATAGTCATTCCCAAAAATCTGCAATGCTACAGTGTACTGAGTACTGTCTTCGTAGTATCCTTCTTAGATTTTGTTTCCAAAATCTTGTAAAAACTTTTAACAGTTACATTCATTTACAAAAAGGTTCTCTGTTGTTCTTGTATTTGTTCATTTATGTATTTTGTGATCCTCCAGTGGCCCATCTCCATGTATGCGCCCTTTTTCGAAGCCCTTTCCGCTTCTTTATTTTTTCCCTGTAGACATGTTGACAGGAAAAGGAGTCAAAAAAAAATTGTAGTGATTTTATGTCTTCCACAATATTGGCAAGTATGATATTATTGCATCTTTGAGTCTCAATTATATAGTTTATTGCATTTTTTGAGTCTCCAAAAACTGATAACTTTTTGCAGTCCTTTTCGAGTGCAAAAACCATGAGAAGTTTAAGGCTCATTAATTCAGCATAATTGTTTGTTCCATTTCCCAATCCAGCAGATAAAGTGAAGTAGTGTGTGTCTGAGTAGTATTGTAATGCTCCTCCTCCACAGGTGTAATGTTGGGAGGCTCCATCAAAAAAACCCCAAGGTGTGGATTTTTCTATGTAAACTTTTTTTATTACTCTGTTCTTTGTTCTTTCTTTTGATAGAAAGGAGGATAAAATAGACAGACTGTTTAGTGAGGTTTTCCTGGGAGTTGTAGTCGCCTCTTTGAAGATGGATTCATTTCTTGCTATCCAAACTCCCCAAGTGATCAGTAAAGGGAGTAATCTGTATGTTTTGTAAGTGGAGTTTTCCCACCAGTTCTTCCAGTCTTGTTCCAAGGTGTGGCCTTCCCACTGGAAAGGGAAATTCAGAGTGCTTGAAACTTCTAACTATACCGCTTTTATGTAAGTGCATTCAAGGAACAAATGTAGTGTAAAATCTCCCTCAGTCTTGCACAGTGGGCATCTACTTGGTCCGGCAAAATTTATTTTTTGTAGTATATCCCAGGTTGGGGCTTTGTTTGAATGCACACACCACCAGAAGAGTTTTTCCTTAGCTGGACCATTGATCTTCCAAATCTTTTTCCACCACCAGACTAGTTCAGCTTCATAGAAATCTTGCATTAGTTGTAAGTATCCTTCCTTTGGAGTGTAGATACCAAACTCATTTATGTCCCAGACCAATTCATCTTCTTGTTCTCT
Organism: Picea engelmannii; assembly: GCA_009831015.1. Lineage (NCBI taxonomy): Eukaryota > Viridiplantae > Streptophyta > Pinopsida > Pinales > Pinaceae > Picea > Picea engelmannii. Next base: position 271,589 of record ML803410.1, read on the forward strand.
TATCCTGATTTGTGAGAGAAAAAGGGCATTTCGATAATTCTCAAATTCTGTTGAATCTTCAGTATTTAAATTGAGCGTAGTGGCAGTTTTCCACCCTTAAGCCCAGAGGGTAGTGGAGGGCTGGTCTGCAAGCGAGTTTAAGGAGTTCAATCCTTTTTGTTTTAAAGTAGCTAGTAGGTGATCTGAGAGTAAGTGTTTTCCTTCGCTTCCTATCCAAGGATCAGCCCCTAGTCTTACTCAAAGTCCATTTCCTACTTTCCAGGCAAGACCACCTTCTATGACAGGGAAAGATTTTATCACTGCCTTCCAGATCGTTGAAGCACCTTTGAGGGATTTATGAGTTCTTCTGATCCAAGACTCCAAGGAGTCTAGTTCAATGTACTTTTTAATGACAACCTTTGTCCAGAGGCTTTTTGTAGAAAGAAGGCGCCATCCCCCTTTGGCAGCCAAGGCTTTGGAGAAAAACATATATATATTTTAAGCCCCAATCGCCTAAATCTTTTGGGACTGCAATCCTTTTCCATCTTACCCTAGGAGTCACATTTGTATCTTTCTTTCCACTCCACAAAAATCTGAAAGATAGTTTTCTAGCTGCCTCCAAAGTTCCTTTTGGGATCCAAGACAGTGACATCCAAAATACTAGGATGGCTTCCAATACTGATTTTACTAGCATCAATCTACCAGCTCTGGAGAGCCATTTGTGACTCCAAGAACTTAATATTTTTTCTAATTTCTTCAGGAGCCAAGACCAATCCTCCTTCCTGTAATCATTTGGTTTCAATGTGAATCCTAGATACTTGAGTCCTTCATCAATCGTTTTCTCTTCAAATGGAAAAAGAAGTTTGTATCGTCTTTTTTCCAATTCTGATAGACAAGAGGTGGTGAGGGTAGAATTTCCTTTGTTTATTATCATTCATATAGCTTTAGAGAAGAGTTTCAGAGTGTTATTGAGATTGTTTGCTTCCCCTCTAGTTCCTGCAGAAAAGACAAGAATGTCATCTACAAAGAGAAGGTGAGTTATGTGAAGAGTATTGGAGATATTGATGCATGGGAAAGACCCAGATCGTTTTTCTGTTGTTAAAGCCCTGCTTAGTCCTTTAGGGACAAGAAGAAACAATAGAGGGGAAAGTGGACATCCTTGTCTTAAACCTCTTTCAGATCTAAAGAAATCTGTAGCTTACCCATTTATGAGGACTGAGAAAGTTACAGTTAAAAGACAACACATAATCCATCTGATAAAAGGAATTGTAAAGCCTAGATGCGTTAAAAGCAATCGGATATAGAGCCAACTTACCCTGTCATAGGCTTTGGATAGATCGATTTTAAGAACCACACTCTTTAGCTTCCTGGTCTTTATGCTATGTAGGGCTTCTTGTGCCACTCCTATTGCTTCATGAATCTGCCTGCCCTCTAGGAATCCAAATTGTTCCAAAGAAATTTTATCAAATAGTATCGTCTTAAATCTTCTCGCTATGACTTTGGAGATGATCTTGTAGATGCAATTGCACAGAGAGATCAGTCTGAAATCATCCAGGGTGTCCGGGTTGTCCTTCTTTGGAATAAGGGCAATGAAGGTTGAGTTTAAACTCAGTGGCATTTGTCCAGTAAGCCTTGTCTCTTCAACTAGGCTTAGTATATCTTGTCCAATAGTATAAAAGAAGCCCATAAAGAACTCAATTGTCCATCCATCTGGTCCTGGGATTTTGTCCTTTTGAAATATTTTCATTACATCCTTAAGTTCTTCTAGTGTTACCTTTTCCATAAGCATTCTATTGTCTTCCTCACTAGTAAAGCCTGGAAAGTACTGTACCATTTGAATCACTTCTTCTATAGTGGCCTTGTTTTATGCTTTATAGAGATCTTAGAAGAACTTTTCCCCAATTTTCGCCATTCCTTCGAAAGTATGTTCCTTTTTTCCATCTTGATCCTTTAACTGCCAGATTGAGTTTGTGCATTTTCTGCCTTTTGCAAATGCTTAGAAAAACTTTGTGTTCTCGTCTCCACTCTTCATCCAGGTGGCTCTACTTTTTAATCTCCATGTTTCTTCTTTTTCCTTTAGTAGTTTGTTTCTTGCTTCTTCCAATTTTAGAAGATTTAATTTGGCATGAGTTGTATCAAATCCTCCACTCCATTCTTTCGAGATAAGGTTTAGTTGTGATTCTAGTTCTTTTAGTTCCAAATCCTCTTTTAGTAGTTTTTGATGTGCCCAGGTCTTCGTCTTCTCTTTGATGATGTGTAGATTTTTTACAAAGTGTAGACCTCCCACCTCATTTCTCTTTGGGTTATAAATTCGCCAATTTTCCTTAACCAACTTTAGAAAATTTTCATCACTGAGCCAGGTTCTGTTGATTTTGTAAGGACTGGGTGGCTTATCCATCCCAGTTCTTATCTCAAGAAAAATTGGATAATGATTTGAGATTCCTTCGTGTCCTATCCATTGTTTCAATTGAAAGGATTTTTCTATTAGAGTATCCTTTATCAAGAACCGGTCCAATCGTTTTGCAATGTTGTCTTCTCCCACTCTGTTATTCCTCCAAGTTGGTTTGAAATTAACTGGATCAATATCCAAAAGATTGAGTTCTTCTAGCTTTTGTGTAAAGTAGGTCGAGAGGGGGTCATATCTCACATGGGTTCCCCAAACTTCTTTAATGCCTAGAAAGAAGTTTAAGTCTCCTCCCAAAATTAAGTGATTTTATTTTAGGAAGGACTTGTTGACGACAACGTCCCAGTAAGAGCCTCTGTTGTGATAAGGGCCATAGATGTTCACAATATTAAGGGGATCTTCAAGTTCTATTGAGATGACTGTGATCCCAAGTCCGAATTCAAAACCCCAAGAGTTGATAACTTTTATAGTACGACAATTCCATTCGATAGCTAGTCCTCCATATCTCTCGATCGAGTCCAAGGTAATGAAGCTCCAATCCGGTAAAATAAAAGAGAGTCTGTTATCAACTTCCACCCCTTCCCCCAAAGTTTCTTGAAGGAGAAGTACATCCAGATGTTTTGCGAGAATCATCCTTTTTAGGGCTAGTTTTTTTAGGGGACTAACCAAACCCCTACAATTGAAGGAGCAACACTTCATCAAGGCCCCTTTCCCAGGGTTCACCTTTCTCTAAGCGCCCTTTTAATAGAAACCTGTTTCTCTGCTAATAAATCAATTATGGATCTCTTATGTGCTTTTGAGAAGAGTGATTTCCTGCCTCTGTCGGATTTCTTTGCTAGAGTCGGGTCCAAGGCTAAAAATCCTAAGTGTTCTTTGTTCTGTGATCTTAAGAAGTATCTTCTTGAGGAGGTATCAGTCGATGAAGTGGTGGAATCATCTGAGGAAGGGGTAGGGGACGAAGCAAGTAGGACCGGGGGTAGGAGGGAAGAAGAGGAGGTCGGGGAAAGGGAAGGGCATCAAGGGGGTGAGGAAGGAAGTGGAAAGGGGGGGTTGAAAAGTAACCAAGGGAGGGAACAGGGGGAGGATCGGTGAGAGCAACCACTCATGACTTTTAGTAGACAAAATATTTATTAAAAAAATAATAGAGGGGGCAAGGTTAGAGGAGGTACCCGTGACTAGGAAGGTAGAGTCTTTTGTCTGGACTAGAGCTTGTTGGGTCGAGCATGTGGTAGCCAGCCTTGAATAGGGTTGGTCCAATTCTTCTGCCATAGCTTCTGTGAGGTATTTCGTTTGACATCCCTGCTCCTTTTGTGGGGAGGGTTCAGGGACTGAAGAGCCAATGTTTTATGTGAATCTTTAAGCCTCCCATACACCATTCCTCTGGTTCTTAGAGGGAGTTTGCAGTTTTTAACCAAATGTCCATATTGATGACATCTTCGACATCTGAACGATATGTTTTCATAGTCCAGTTTTTGAGAATATGTGTAATCTCCCTAGGTGAGGTCCATCTCTTCCCCTAGACCTTCCCTGACATTCAAATTAACTAGAATTATTGCAACCTTCCTTTGTTTTGTTTCTTCATAAGACATATCCGCATCCAAGAAATCTCCTAAGAAATTCCCAATTTTTTTGAAGTACTCAAAGGACCATATATTGAAGGGAAGTGCCGGTAGTCTTACCCAGACCAGAATTTTGTCGAGGCATTCTGTACTTGCATCAAATAGCGGATTCCATGGTTTGAGAAGCATTAGAGAGTTGTTGATACTCCATGCTTTACTTAGTACCCATTTGGAGTGTTCGTTTCTTTGGAAGATGAAGGCGTACCAATTCCTGTTTAATTCCACTAGTTCCGACGAGTATCCAAACTCGGCTTGCCAAGCATCTTGAATCCAATCTCATATGGTTTTCACCGTGAAGACCCTGCCATTCACTCTCCCAACAATTGTTTGGCTTTCCATAAGGGTGACTTGGTTGAACTCCACGTCTTCACCAAGAGCTAGGTTCCCAACTTTCCCTTTGTTCTTTAAATTTTTCCGCTTCAACCTAGGACCTGTTTCTCTGCCTCTGACAGCACCTTTCGGGGTAGTTAAGTGTTTTTTTATGTGCTCTTTGGTGGAGAAGGGTTGTTCAAATCCACTATTAGAATCCAACCGAGCAGCGATAAAACCCTTATATGAGGAGAAAGGAGCTGCAGAAGGTCCTAACTCAGAGGGAACCAGGGGGTCCATGACTTTGCTGGAGGGGGGTTGAAGGAGTGTAAGATCCGGAGGAGTGAATCCTCCTATAATGGAGTTTACCCACTCTAGATCAGTAGCTTGAGGTGGACTTAGTGGGGATAAAAAGTTTGCAGGAGTGTTTGAAGACTTAGACAACCATGGTTCTGTGAAATCTCTGAACAATAGTCCGTTGGGAAGAGTGGGAAGAGGGGGGGAAAAGGGTTCGGCCTGGGGAGGAGCGAAGAGGAAGTCATTAGTGTTTGTCAACTATTCAAGTGTTCCTCCACCTACCAAAAAATCTGTTGCCACGACATCTGCCATAATTGTCTCCAAGATGTCGGTAAAATGCGCGGTGACCAGGAAGGCTTCCATGATCGGGAAGGAGAGGGAGAGACCGTCGGGGAAGGGTCAGTCCAGGAGCAAAAAGGAGCGGAGTTTAACCACAGGCAAGGGAGGGGGACAAGTAAAACCGCAACCATGTGTAGGAGATTCACTCCATAACCCTTTCATATCTCTACTATCATCTACTAGAAATCATATAAAGAAGTTTTTAGATCGAATATGTAGGCTTCTTCTCTAAATTACTATGTAGTTAGTGACCCCTATTGCATAGATATCGTTTCTTTGGATAAATAATCTGCTATAATGTTGAATTCTTTGCATATATTATATATGAACATTAAAGTGTTGGTTTACCTCCATTACCATATTTATTATTGAGGCTAATAAGATGTTTTCAATTATGTATTTTTGGTTAGCTTTATAAATTTCAAAATCATCATAAATTTGTGGTTACTTTGTAATTTTTCCAACTATTATCTTTAACAAAATCTAAAAAGCATAAACTTAGCTCTATTGTTTGTTTAGTTGAATTGTTGTTGGAACTGAGTTCAAAGGTATCGTAAATTGGTTGTGAAGCTATCTAACTGGGGTTAATATTGATAAGGGAACGGAACTTAGCGGATCTAAATCTTAAACCTCTATCGATTGCTACTTGTATCCATAGAATACTAAGGTGAAGCTTATCAACCACACGTTTAGTGGTTAACAAAATCTAAAAAGCATAAACTTAGCTCTATTGTTTGTTCCTTGTCATTCATCATACTTCATGAATATATAAAGGGAAGGATCACAAAACAATATAGCCCTTCCCCACAAATGTCCTCTCCGAGTTAGTTTATCAAATAATACATATCAATAAAAATTAAAACCCAAAACCCAAAATCCAAATCACACACACACACACACACACACATATATATATAGATATATAGATATATAACCGAAACTAAAAAGATATTTTATATTATAAAAAGAAGAGCTGTATCGAGGTAGCAGTTGAGCATTACATCAAAATTGGATCCCAAAAGAGTTTCAATTGTCAAACTATTTTCTACACATATCATTATAATTGAAACTTCTAAAAGTGAACTTGGCTTGCAAGTATTCTCACTAGTTGTTATCCTAATAAATTGGTCTAAGAGATAGATTTAAAAAACATTCATAATTTAAGTATGTATGCTATCATGTGCTTCACCTTCCTCAACCGGTCGAGGAGGGTTTAGTTCTTCTTCAATGTCCTTTGGGTCTCGAACTTGGTTTATTGTGTCATCTTCCATTGCTCCCAGTTGCCCTTCGCTCTAATTGTTTGAAGGCAACAAAATGGAATTCAAGTCCAGAGCCGCCACATGGGATCTTAAATGCATATATTCCGCTTTCGAAGAGTCAACCCGAAGCCTTTGATGATGAATAAGAGCCATCACATTGGCCGAGAGAGTGTTGAAGGCTTGTTTTATGTCTGCCATCTTAGCTGAAAGGGACATCATTACGTGATTGTTGGATTGGTTAATTTCCTCTCGTCTCCTCATAATCATATGTAAATATTTTTCTCAAGATTGGCCATTGTGCCCAAACCCCACAGATTCCTTGTCCCCCAACATTGCAACAAAAAACTCAAGGAGCGACGGTGAGGAGAATCCTCCTAGAATATTAAAATGAATAAGCACAAAGAAAAATGATGCCTACCTTTACCATTCGAGTGCCTAGAGAGCACCACCATAACCAAGTCGAAGTTCAGGTCCAGAGTACGTCTAGAAATCCTAACAAAGTCTTCTTGCATTGATGCCACAACCACCACCTCCAAGGTCGACCTCACTCTTCCCTCCACCTCTCTTCACCTTACTCTCACTAATCTGAACCAAAGACCCCCCGAACTTCATCCCTGAAAGCCGCTCTAGGCAGGATCTTACGTCCTTCCATGATCCCATATACACTAACTTCACTACATGCAAAGTAAATTTTACCTCATGTGAAAGGATGATTAACATGTGAGGGCACATGAACCCACCTTACTTGAGTCCTATGAAACCTGCCAACTATTGTCAGAATCATTGAATGAGGAATGGGTTTAAATATTGGGTTGTGCCTCCAATTCAGTTGCACCGCATTCCCTGTTTTGGACCAAAAAGGTCTCAGACCCTCTCAAACATTGGTTCTAAAGACCAGTGCGCTAGGGGATTTGAAGAGAACGAACCACCCCATTCAAATGAAGAGCTCCTTATTGGAGATATTTTAGCCTCTTGTTCATGAATCTGCCTCAACGTTGAGCTCTCTTTTGACATGAAATAAACATATTTGTTTGAAGGAGTGTGCCAATCGCTTGATTCGAGTTAGGAGGGAGATTATTTTGGCACCTGAAAGATTTCCTTTATCAATTACAACTTGAATTACAAACATCGAATCACCTATCACCACTAGACTTTTGATTCTGTCCTCCTTCGCCAAGTTGAAGCCACACCACAATGCATTGGTTTTTGCCAAGTTATTTGACACAGTCCCTAGCATAATTGACAACTTCATTTTCTCTAGGATCTTAGATTATCCCACACCTACCACCCCATAAATCAAATATATTATTATCTATAATACTAATATGAGAATTTGTTTTAATTTTCTCTTTATAGAAAGATTTGGTTTTATTATTTAAATTGTATTTAAAAAACTATTTAAATAATAGAGATGATGATTATTTTGATAATTAAAATATAAGAAATAATATGTAAAATACAAATAATAATAAGTTTTTTATTTTGTTTTAAACTTGAAATTATGTGTGGATAACTATTGAAAAAA
>ML803410.1:279369-304625 GCA_009831015.1 Picea engelmannii
TTTTGACCAAAGGTTAAAATGATGGTCATAGCTACAACATGCAAAACTTATCAAAATAATGTCATAACAAATAGATGCATATCAAAATAATCACACCTGGGTTGCATTATTCCTCTGAATGTGTTGGATCTTGAGATCCTTTCAGATCTTGGCAAGAGATCCCTTCTCTTGCAAATACCCTTTAACGCTTAACAATTTAAACATATATGAGTACATGCCTCTTATAGCATTTGCAAGTAGTGGCACCATCTGGTAGCAACAACAATGATCACCAACTCTTAAACTTCAAGGGTGATTGCCACTGGTACTGTGGTTGATACTTCAACTAGTATTGCAACTACAATTGATACTGCCACTGGTTTTGAGACTAAAACTGCAACTTAGGGTTTTATGAGAAAACCCTAATTTTTCAAACTTCAAATTTTGAAATTCTGATCTAGGGGATAGATGCGCTGAGCTGAGGCAAGTAAGCTGGTGCAGTCAGATTTCTAAAAATCCAATTTTTACCACCCCTTGAACTTGACCAGCAGATTTCTAGACTAGTGCTTCTGGTTTTCTGATACTCTGGTTTTCCGGTACTTCTAGTACTTCTGGTTTTCTGATACCAGTGAAAACTAGGGTTTCGCTTTCCAGGAGATCTACCCACTGAAAAGGTGTGTTGAAGGCGCCAAAGAACTCATCGGGTTAGGGCACACTTTTCTAGATGGTTTTGAGGCTGAAACTCTTCTTCAATAAAAAGCCCTAATTTGCATGTACGACAACAGTGGTGTTTTTCTTCTTGTGAAAGATGCTCTCTTCAGCTTAGCTCTGATACTATGTTAAGGTTTAAGCTATTATTAGGTTTCTTTTCAATTCACTAGATAACCATAGCATAGATATGATCATTGAGAAATACACAATCACAAGAGACACAGCATTTATCCTGGGAAACCCTCATGGGGGAGAAAACCCAGCAAGTCCTCTCCCAAGTAGTGTGCCTCTCTCTCTCTCTCTCTCTCTCTCTCTCTCTCTCTCTCTTCTCCAACTCCAGCTCTAGACCTGTGCTCTAATGAACAAGTGAGTGTGTATCCAAATGAGGCACTAGCCTCTCTTATTTATGCAATCTGTCAGGCGCTAGAGTGAGGTGTATTTTCACTGATAGGGCCAAATTCTCAATCTGGGTGGTTATAACCACTTTAATATATTATGGGGCCGACTTTTCATTTAGCTCATTACAATTAGGGTTTGACCAATCCGCAAAAGGGGATTTGGTCAATTACAATACCTGACATGATCAATCTACAAATGGGGATTGATCTAATGAATAATACATCAATAATAATTAGAATACTCTTTGCAGTTACATTATTTCAACACTTATTCCCAAACGAGTTCTAGAATGGAAAAACACTTCAAATTCTCGTGGACTGAAAAGAAAGAAAAGATTGAATCCCCTTTTGTTAAATGGCAAATATTGGCCAACCCAAAAGACATTGGTGGATTGGAGATTAAAAAATATCCATTACCTTGGCCAAGCTTTGGCTACTAAAAATATGTGAAAGTTGATATCTAAGAATAGTGTGTGTAAGCAAGTGATTCAACTTAAATATATTGCTCGGTTCCTTTTGAAGAATGAACAAGGATAGAAAATAAATCTATCCATAATATTTCAATATGTTGGAAGGCACTAGTATTTGTCTTTCCCCATGGTGGGAAATTGACTTCTTTGGAAAGTTGGTAATGGAAGTAAAGTTCAAATTGGTGCAAATCCATAGGTTTGTCGTGGTGATGCCTACATATTACCCTTAGAACTAATGGCTACTTGGCATAGCCATTGCATTGATAACTTAAGGCAAGTAGCTAAGGGTGCTAAGTTTCAATGTTGTTGACATCGTGTCGACGAAAATGTCGTCGAGGCTCCAAAAAAAATATTGGAAACATCGGGGAAAATATTGAAAAATGTAGACAAAATTGCAAGATGATCCAAAAAATTGCAAAATGTTGAATAATATCATCCTCCCTCGAAAACACGATAACATCACGAGGTCGACAATAAAATCACGATGTTGGCAACACTGTAATAACATTAGAAAATCTGGAAACAAGAGTGGATTGGTGGTGAAATGATAATGTTCTCTAAGGAGGATGGTCAATGGTAAACATATGTGATTCAACTCAAAGAGCCATATTTGAATTAATGGAGAGGAAGATGTGTTGGTTTCATCCAATAATTCATTTCAAGGGGTTTACACTCTAGGAGTGGTGTGTAAAAACAAGTTTATGGAAGCTTACAAAGTTGAAGAAGAATGGCGATGGAAGGTTCTTTGACAAATGACAACACTCCTCAAGTCTGTTAAATTTGGCAGCATTGGCAGTCATTCTCCAATGAGAGGCCATATGGGCCACCCTAAGGCTAGCCAGGGAGATTTGGAGAATCAACCAGTCTTGTGAAGTATTGACAAAAGCCAAGGGGAACGTACAACCTCTGTGAGTCAAACCAAAAGTTAGAATGAACGAGATGTTATATGATCTTGCAAGTGAAAATGTAAGTCTAATGCAAAAGTCAAGGGGAACATACGACCTTTGTGAGCATAGACAGTCTAGTGCAAAAGTCAAGGGGAACGTACAACCTCTGTGAGCATAGACAAACTAGTGCAAAAGTCAGGGAGAACGTACAACCTCTGTGAGCCTAGTCAAGCCTTGTGAGCCATGAGCAAAAATCGAGGCATTTAGCGAAAGTTAGGTTGAACATAAAATTCCTATGAGCTAGAAACAAACAATCTTCTTTATATTGCAAATGATGTAAATGTATTGATCTAATGCGTTGGCACATGTAACACTATCCACCATGAAGAAATTTGAATTGCCATGTATAAGAGTCAAGTTGAATGAGTTGTTAAACTCAAGTTGTAAAAGTCGAGTTGCATAAAGTTGCATAGTTGCATGTTGTTAGTTCGCATGCATGTCCAATCAAGGTCGAGTTGTAGTGCCATACATGTTGAGTTGGCATACCATGCATTGTCAAGTCACAAGGGCGAGTTGTAGTGCCAACAGAAGTCTCAAGTCAAATTTTAAATTCAAACCAAGTAAAGTTCTAAATTCAAGCTGAAGTGTAAAGTCAAGTTATGACAATCATGCAAACATGTTACTATTTCGAGCCCTCTCCCTCTCTACGCCTTTATATGCAGAGGTCAACCCTCATTCCAGACAATGTTATGCAGTGTAAGGGTGAAGGAGGAGAGGCAGCATATCAATCCAAAAGACAACGAAGGTACCCTGCTACAGTACTGGTGTATATCAGTCCAAAAGACAGCGAAGGTACTCTTCTACAGTGCTGGTACATATCAGTCTAAAAGGCAGAAAAAGTTCTCTGCTACAGTGCTGATATATATCAACAGAAAAGGCAGCAAAAAGAGTCCCAAGGCAGCATATGAATTCTGTCCATAGTGCTGGTATCTAACAGCAGAATAGGACAGCAAAGTCTCTATTTTTACAGGTCACTCAGTCAAGTCTAAGTAATTTTGGCAAGCTCTTTAAGAACAGAATTTCATAGTGGAATTTTTGTAAGTGATCATACATTCTATTTGCAATAAAAAAAGATTGTTTGCTTGGGTTTTTCTCCCTGTATAGGGTGGTTTCCCCAGGGTACATGTGTTGTGAATTTTCATGCTGGTAAATCTATGGTTATTGTTATTCTGTTTAAGCTAAGCAATCAGAATTTAAAGAATTACTTACAGATCTTAAATCAAGCTCATAATTTAACAGAATCGTCGAAGGTTTTCATGTGTCTTGTGTTGAGAAACAAAGCACTAACATGGAAAGTGCTCCAATGAAGATGTAGAGAGGGGATGGGCCATTGCATACATTGCAAGCAAGATTTGGAAACCGTATATTATCTATTGATTCATTGTCCCTATGCTATGAAGGTATAGAAGGAAATGGATGAACTGACCGAGTATAGGGGAGGTTGGCAAGGTCTAATTGCAAACAAGTGCTTGAAGACTTAGACTATGAACAAAGGCCTTGAAGCTTTCCAAGGCCTTCCGTTAGTAGTAGCTCCAGGTATTTGATTAGTGTGTAATGCTAGTATCTTCCAAGATACGTTTCAGCCTACCTTACAATGTGCCTCCCGAATCAGAACTATATTCAATAACTACAATTTATTTCCCAAGGCTCATAAACAGAGATTCTTGATCCATCTTGACTGATAAGAAAGAGGCATGGAGTTATTTTGATGGAAGGCCATAATTCTGATTGTAGTGTTGATGGCTTCTTGCTCTTGAATGATTCACATGTTCTAATGTTTTAAGAAAGGGTTGGGGGTGGGGAGTAATAATTATACTAAGATTATGGCTATGAAGTACCTAATGAAATTGGCTGCAGATATCCTTACAAGTATTTGGGGATTCAGTGTTTGTTGTAAATTGGATGAATGGCAGCTACAGGTAGAACATCTTGACATTATAGTGTATTTATGAGCAGGTGAAACAGATGAACTCTGTTTTTCATAGCATTTCCTATCATGTCTACAGGGAAATGAATGCAAGGGCTGATGATCTGTCTAACCAAAGTTTACAATTTGCAGTGTACTCTGCTTTTCTGATGGAATCTATTAATGGTGTTCAAAATGAAATCCCTGTGACAGCTTTTGCTCGAGTCAGAGTCTTGCTATATAATTGAGTAAAATGATGCTTTACATGTGTCATGACTCATCACATTAAAAGTCAGTTAATACTGTCCATCTTTAAAAGAAAGACTCTAATATTCTGGATATGATGTCTGAAAACGTAAACGTGGTACTAGTTATTTATGAATAAGCTAAGAATGATCATTTAGTCATAAGAAATCACCTTAAGGTGTGTTTTAATAGATTATACACTATAGGAGCTCATAACTTCAAAATATAAGGGTAAGGTGGTGGTGCATGGAGATTTTTCAACTGTGGGGTCTAGTTAACAAAAGAGGGAGACATAGTCCAATGTGAATAAATACCAAGTGTTATAAGATTGCAACCAGAACTACGAGAGTGTCCATGAAGGATAGTTGCATCTTTCACTGAAGAAAGGAATGAAGGTTGCATAGACAACCATCACAAATAAAGGCAGTAGAGAGCTTACCATGGAACAAAATGCCAAAAAAGTCCAGTACATAAAAGGATTTGGGAAATCATAAAGGCACTAGAGAGCTTACCACAGAACAAAATGCCAAAACAGTTCAGGACATAAAAGGATTTGGGAAATCATTGCGGTGGTACATTACATAGGGAGCTGTGGACACCTTTTCATGTTACAACAAAATGTTGTGGGGAATCACGTATGATTCAACTATGGGGCCTTCCTACTTAACAGCATGAGGAGACTGTCAAATGCAAGTACCAAGTATAATAAAGTTGCAACCAGCTGCACAATTCCATGAAGAATAGTTGCATCTTCAGTTGGTGAAAAGGAATCAAGATTTTGCATTTGACAGTCAAGGGAGTAGAAAGCTAACCACAAAAAATAGGCTCCAAAACAGTCCATGACATGAAAGGGCATGTGAGATCATTGTAGTGTCCATTAGGTTGGAAACTGTGGACATTTCTTCATGCAATTTTTCCCTTTTATATATTTACTATTGGGAAGAAGATATTTGCACATTATGCAAAACCTACCATGTATTCCTTAAAACATGTATTTTGCTCGATACTTTCTTTCCTTTGAAAATTATGTTTTCTATATATATATATATATATATATTAAAAAAAGATGTTCAGTTCAAAAACATGTTTGCACTGAGAATCTATTAATTATGACCCTGCTCACCTTCATTTTCACAAACCAAACAATCCCTGTAAGTTATGGACAGCCATGTTCACAGTTTTTGATGGACTTACTAGAAATATAAATCTGCACAAATTATATATTTGTGAAAATAATTGTATATATAGCTACCTCAAACATGCAGCAATAAAAAACTAATGTGGTGAAAAACAACATAATAATTTGAGTTCCAAATAATTTTGAAACATTTGCAAAGTTTCTCCAATGTGTGAAGAGATGCAATATGGATTCCCAGTAAGTCCCTATGTCATGGTTTTCAGGTATCTCACCAAATTGCTACTGTACTTTCTAACTCCTTCACATTCCATATAGCTGATTGTCTTTCTGTTATGGGAAGTCCCAGGCCACAAGTAATGAAAAGTTTACCAATGCCACAGCTTTTTGCCTTACACTGATAAATTACTTCCGACAGTTTACATGGGGGTCGCCAATACAATCTTCTGCCTTCTAATTTCTACACATTCCACAAAACCAAGCGTCTTTTTGTTCTGTGAGGTTATATAGCAACAGATAATGAAGAATTTATCAACATTGCCATATTTTCCTCTAGATTGACAGAAAATCCAAATTCAAAAATTCCGAGAAAGTAGCTCATTTATATCATTAACCATGAAATACAGATAATTCCTACACACAAGCTTGATAATTTGCATGCAAGTCAAGCCTAAAGATGCCTGCCAACATTTGCTATTCCAATCTTGCCAATATTTATCAGCCCCCAATATTTAGAAGTGCAAGAATTAACAAAACCAAGTCCTAAAAAGAAACAAGTAAATCAAAAATGCAACACACTAACAGAACTTTTCACACACCTATGTGGTGAGTTAATCAATAAATCAATGCAGTTACAAACAGAGCTCTTGGCTCTACCCCAAACTGCTGAGCAAAAAGGAGTGTGCCTGGTAATTTACCTTTACTTAGATAACAATTGGCTGAAATAAAGCCTAGTTAGTATACCACTTGTCCTATGACCAGCCAGGGGGCAGGACTATTGAAAAACAAAATTCCACAACAAAATTACACCTAATAATAATTGTCTACCGAGGGATCTTAATCGGCTAGACAAGAAACATTAATATCTCCAATTGAAGTTCTACAATGAATAAGTTCTTTACCTTATCCAATAGATGAATAAAACAACCTATTATTTTATGTGACCGAATGATTTGGCAGAAACAGCTCATGGGCCAGCCCAACAATACAATATTTGCAAGGAAATTGTCGATGACTCTTTTCACAGCCCATTCAAATATTTCAAGTAACCTTCTCCGAATCTTCTTTGTTTCAGATATTGAGGGGCTCTGCCTCTGTATCCCGCTCCTTAGTTACAACCCAAGTATCAAGAGATTCTGTAAATAGCAAAGGAACTGTATGAAAACATAGAAAGAAGCTCAAATCATATCAAAATAAAAAGCCAAGGTTTTCTGATGACTTAACATGAGTCACATGAGAAAGAAGTGTGAAAATCTTACTTGACCTGTGACTCAGCTTAAAATCAGTTACATGACTTAAGTTTGTGAGACCTACTTGTCTTGTGACTCTCTGCAACAACCATGAGCCGCCTCTGAAGAACTGACGCCATGAAGAGGAAGATGGCACACATGCCAAACATGACTGTGATTGGGAAGGCATTCACCTTTCATAAAGAAGAAATGAAAGACAAGCTTGAGAGTGATTTCAAAACCTTGAAATGATTTCATTCAAAAATTTCCATAAAACATGCCACAATAAAGAGTTCCTTGGTTAAGACTTATTAATCCCTGTTAATATGCAATACAATGCTTCTAACCATGATATCTATATTAAAAAATGAAATTAGAAGGTCTTGTGGTCTTACATTGTAAAGCACAACACAGACAAATATATTCAAAGGAATGCGGAAAAAGTTCATAATTGTGCTCCTAGACTCCTCTGGAATGTATTGTGATCGCATTTTCATAATTGAGGGCCAGAAAATTCCCACACAGGCCTCAAACACACAGAAACCAAGAAGCTGGAGACGCCCTCCTGCTGTAATGCTTCCACCTTTTTCTGTGCTCGGCTCTAAAATGAACTGTTCACAGCAAGCACACAAAATGTCCTCAGATCCACAGTATGCTGATGTTTCATATAAGTAAACTCAATCAAAAGACACAAGCAGAGATAGTAAAGCTAAGACATACAGTAGTTATGAGAGGAAGGAGGAAGGATGCAGAAGAGACAAGGAATACAATCTGCATGTAGCCCTCCACCTTGACTGCTTGACGAGCCATGAGTCTAGAGGCAAGGGAACTTCCCAGCATTGAAGACAACATAAATGTTGCAAATATGAACCCATGAGGAATATCCTGTTCATTTGGGCTCAAAGCAGGTGTCCAAAGAAATACAAATGTGTACATTGAACCTTCAAATAAGGACTGAATAGCTCCCAGCAATGCAATCTTCTCATCTACTCACCGAAGTGAACAACAGAGTTGTCAACATAAGGAAAAGGGCTATCATCATCAGTCTATTTGACATATAATTCAAAATTGACAAGGTATTTGGAAAAGAAGATTTAAGCACTTACCTGAAGCAATAGCTATGGCAGCACCCTTGAACTGAGTAAGTAGATCCTTACTCTCTGAGGGATCTCCATAGTTCTCTGTCCAGGTAGAGAGGATAATGGCCATCCCTATTGCTAGGAAGCATGCTGCAGCATCAAATGGAGAAACTGGGCCAAAGCCTAGAGTGTCAGCAAGGGTGTTAGCAAACAACCCAGCGAGAATGGCTACAAGACCATTGCCCAGGAATATTGCTTTTGAAAAGGTCAATGATAACCATTGTGCATCAAAACCCCTCTGCAAGAAACCAAAAAATCTTGAGTAACTAGAATATCGTAGCATATGCCTTGCTAATTTTTCTTATAGTTATTTTTACAAAAGGTAAAAGTTGTGTTTAGATTTCAGGCCAAGTCCAACAACATATTAATGGGCGAGAATAACTACATGATACTCAAAACCATTCTAAATGCACAAGGTTTCAACATTGCTGCATGCATCTGGTGTAAACAGGCACAAACTACCCCAACTTTCTGTCTATGACGGATATTCATTACCTTGAAATGTTCAGCAACGAGCCATGATTCAAAAGCTGAAAATAGAAGAGATGTGGCAATTCCTCCAAGAATACGGCCAATCATCAATACTTTGTACTGAGGAGAATGCTTTGTAATACAACTCAATATATACGTTATGCAGTATGTTATGCAAGCTCTCTTGCGACCCCTGCAGATAGAACAACCCATTAGAATAGATCTATTTTATTAGTTATTTTGCTCTCAGTATGTGCCACAATCCAAGTGCACTGCCAATAGGCATATGGAGTGTAAATATCTTACTGTTTATCAGCTAGGGACCCCACAATCGTGCCAAATAACATAGATGACCCAAAGCCTGCAATGAAGAGTCTTCCAATATCTCCCTTGTCGAAACCATACTGGCTGTAAAGAAAGTAAACGTAGGGTCCTTGTAACCAATCTCCAGCTATGTTACAACGAAAAGAGATAAAGCATTAGCTGGAGTAAAGTGCCAAGTTATTATATCAGAATGAGTAAGACAATCACGTCCTATTCTGTAGAGTATCTCTATTTCATGGATGACTTAACAGCAGATGAACCGGTATATCAACCAACCACTTATTGGGCAAAACCAAAGATCTTACATGCGAAACCCAAAACATATAGAATTACCAAGTTGAATAGCTACTGATTCAAATTGTATATGATATCAATTCTAYGGGCATGCTGATCTACTAACAGGTCAAATTACAATAATAACCCCTACTGWTAAAACACGCATGGACAGTCAACAAAATTCAAATACGTTAGACCCSATAGACTGTAGAAGTGGTAAAGACAAACTACCTTCACCAATTAACATATACAGCAGAAAATGCTGAAARGAAAATTAAAAGGTAGACCCAAAAAGGGAAGCGTATCCAAAAACATGAAAGTAYTCTAATTAGTTGCGATCTAGCTTCAAGARAAATCATCCTGGGCCATGACGGTCCTTGATGATTGCAACCAGATCCTCGAGTTTTATCAATTGTGATTCAAAGTTCCACTCATCCTCTATGAGCTAAGATCGTTACAGACACAAAAGAAACACACTGACTCTTCTCTAAGCGCTGACAAATATCTGAAGCTGTGAACTAGACGGTGAGGTACGGTTTATTTAAGTATCTACACAAACTGATTGAATTCTGTGAGAATGCCTCAACTAACACCAGTCAGTTTGCCTTTACACATTCCTCAATTTCAACAACGGCAAAAGATAAAAACGCATTTCCTAACGAGCATATAACATTGAAGCCAAGATTATGTATATAAACCAGATGACGCCTTACAACTCGCGAACTGAATAACTTAAACATCAATGCCGGGAATAACTATAACAGATATTTGAGCATAAAGCATTCTCAGCTTCAGATCTTGTACTAAGAGACTTGAGATCTCGTTTCCCCGAGATAAATGCAAACTGCCTGCACCTCAAAACCTCTATTATAAAAAAATTCTGAAAAACATAACTATTTGAAGCCGATTGCACTACAGAGTTACAACAAATATGTCAAATTTTCCAGATCTCCACTTAAGCTCATTCAAACCCTAATTGTACCCTCAGACGGGCCAATGCTCTACAATTTTAAACCTAATTTAAATCTCAAAAGCTCCGAAAACTAAAAAATAAGCGTACAAATGCTAGAACTTACCCATCATGAGACTGTAAACCACGAGATAATTGTTCTTGAACGAACTGAACGCTGAAGAAGTCGAAATTCGATCTTTGTTGTTCTTGCTGAGCTCAAAAACTGCAACGATGGCCGACAGTATTCCAAAAACGACATAGTAAAAGAGCTCCATTCTAGGCCCGGCTATTCAGATCTTCAATTCCTTTGAAGCTTCAAAACCCTTGATGCTCAGATATCCGCACAGGCGTGACCTCAAAAACGAATCAATCTATGGGGAAAAATCCGGAGAATGTAAATCCGAGGAGAACACAGGTCGATCTGCGCAGAGAATTGCCACAATGGCAGAAAGACAGTGAAGAATGAGGGTTCAGGATATGAGCGGAGGACTGAAAATATAGAGAATCTGCAGCGGCACGGCGGAAGGTTTTCAGGTAAAAATTGTTGAATATGAAATTTTACAGCTGGGGGAAAATTCGACCTAAAGTTTTAACTGTGGATATTTTCCTACGTGGCCCACACAACTTGTTGCAATGTATAACGTGCAACGTAGATTCAGGAGAAGGAGATTATTTTATTAAGAAAATTAAAAATAAATTAATTAATTTTGTGTGATTATATACAATATTTGTCGGTGAGATATTTATAGGCATGGCCAATTCCATTGTTACCACGTAATTTAATTTTTTTTCTTTTTCTTTCATTTTTAAGAATACTTGGACTTTAAGTCCAAGTTTGTTATGTGCCTTGGACTTGATTAGGTAAAACTTTGTATTATTGGAAATTTAGGATTTATAAGAGTAATAAATATTATATTGGTTGGGATATATATTATTAAATTTAAAATGTTTTAAATTTAATTATTGTGTTGGTTAAATATTTTATTTTTGGATTTTTTTTAATAGGAATTGGTTGGAGATGTAAATTTGAATAAAATCTTTATTTTTTATTGTTTAAATTGTTTTTAATGTATAAATAAATTGTGCTAAAAACACCCTAGAGAACGGAAAAAATGAAAAAAAAAAATAAAACGTTTAAACCACTGCTTTAATTACTATATTGCTTTAATTACTGTATTGTTATGAAGTGTATAATATTTATCTATTTTATATAAAATATGTTTCAAATACTTTTAAAAATTGTATTTGGGATTGTTTATTTTTTTATTAGGTAAGTTTGGAATATGTATTATTGAGTTATTGTTTCTACTAAGTTTGATATCTTGACATTATTTGTATTAAAATATTTGTTAAATTAGAAATTTATTTTGGGGGATGAGTTTTGAATTAATGTGATAACATAGTTCTTAGTATTCTCCTTATTATATTTTTTATTAATTTAAAAATTGAATTTGAAGTGCAAGTCTTTGAATTGATGTTAAATTCTTTCTTTGTTTAAAGGTTGAATTGAGGTGTAAATCTATGACTCGCTCTAAGAACACTCGAAATCAATAAATAAATCACTTGGTGGAGTTAGCTAAAAAGGCTCCTCCAAGGCATCTTTATGTTGGACTTGTAGGCATCCGCTTCTTCTCCCCCTCCCCTTATAGGTAAATTAATTGTCTATGTGATAAAGTCCTTTTTCATTTGAGTATCAATATCTTTAGAAGTTTTAGTGTTATATTTTGTAAGGCATCTAAAACTTATGATTGATTATTATCTATACAATGTCATGAGCTATCTTATTATAGTGATATATTTTTATATTAAAATTTTATTTTAATAGTGATATATCTTAATATTAAGATTTTATTTTATATAGGGGTGGTAGGTGTGGGGATCATAATTGATTTTAGAGGAAAAATTGATAAAATTTATGAATGGGGATTGGGCAATTCTTCCAATAACCAAGTAAAAGTATATGTCTTATTCCATGGCTTACATTTTGCAATTGACCATAATTTATGATAGTTATAGGAGACTCAAGCACAATAATCAATTTGGTGATCTCAAAAGTCATCCCAACTGACTATGTTTTGGCATCCATCATTGCTCGAGTATATAAGGAATCTGACAAATTTGAAAAACTTTTGTTTCACCAAGTCTTAAGGAAAAACCACAAAGAAGCATATAAGCATGCAAACAAGGCTACAAAGCTAAAAGAAGGGGTTATTTTTATCAATGGAAATGAGGGATATCAACCTATCCCATAGTCAAATTTTATTGAATTTAATGGAGCAAGAAAGGGAAATTACACTCGCACATTTGAGCCTCATATCTGAGGCAAGCTCAATAAATCAAAAGGACTATAGTACCTTTGTCGTATGCCTGATCTCATGGCCAAACACGATTTTGAAGATGAGGTTGGTGTTTATCTGTTTCGAGATGGGATAATGGAATTGTGGAAAGGTTGGAGTTCAGGGAAATTTGGCTTTCGGCTCTAGCATAGCAGCCACGTCCTGGTAAGCAATATCGTCACTCATATGATGTTGCATTTATTGGGCCTAGTAAGTTTCCATCCTAGATATTTATGTGAAGAAACTATGTCTTTGTGTTTTTTCTTTTCAAGCTCACCCCTATTAGATTTTGAAGTTGGCCCTCCTGGGGTGGTAGGAACTTGTTTGTTAGTCATTTTAATCTCTAGTAGTGAGAATGGAGTATGTGAGTACCCTTCCATATTGTGTGGTTCAGAGTTTGCAAGTAACAAGAATTTTGTTTGGAAATATATGTTTATCTTAAAGTGGGTAGGTGAGAAAATTACTTGGTGGAATGTATTTGGAGTTTGTAATGGTGGTGTGGTTGGAATTTGTTTGTTTTCCCTTTCATGTTCTAGTAGTGAGAATAGAGTTTGTGTGTGGTCAAGGATTTGGGGTTCTCTGGTCTCATAGCTTTTGGTTGGATAATTGTGGTTGTGGTTTGGTTGGTTGGAAGATTTGCTTGGTTCTTATTGCTAGGTCCATTTTCCTTTGACCCTTCATCTGTCTATCTCACTTTTGCTATCAAGAATCTCAAGGACCTTTGAGAGATAAGGTGGGTGCTTCACAATCATGAAGATAAAATGCAATGTAACATAACCTCCCTCTTCTCAATCACTACCAAGGTTCATGAGAATGAACACCAGATGGTTATGCAATTTGCTATAATAATGGGAACATTAGTTCAACAAAAGTAGAAAATGGCCTCACGAGAAGTGGAATGTATCTTTTTGAGAAACATGGTTACAAATATGAGTAAGGGAGCCCAATCAAGCACATCAAATCAAATATTGTTTATGAATTCAACTCATGGGGATCTAAAAGAAAGGGACACTATGCATCAACTAGTGGAAAATATGGAGTTTGAACCACAAGGCTTGGTTCCCTCAAATGTCAACTTGGATGAGGTTGTTAGTTGCCATGCATTTTGTTAAGTAAATGTATTTTACTATTATAAGTATTTTATGAGTCTTTTATAATATCTATAGCAGTAGGAAATATTGGAAAAAAATTCCCAAAGACATGCAAATTTTGTATCAAGCAAGTTGTGAACTACAAATCTTGTTTAAATTTTGGACATGTGGCATATGTAATAGTGTTGTTAGCCAAGTTACAAATTTTGTTTTCTAATATAATTTCCTCAATTTCGGTTTAAAAAAAATATATATTACATTCCACATTAATACTCATTAATGTTTGGTTGTGGAAGGTCTTGTGTGAATTCTATGACAATAAGACAATACTTACTTATTGTTGATAATAATTTTGAGCTAAGCACTATGACAATATGATAGTGACTCGCCAATAATGGTTATGTTATTGACTCAATCAAAAGTTTAGTGCATGTGCGTAAGCTTTTAGCTCCAACACAACGACCATGTCTTGGTAAGCAATATCACTGCTCCAACACAATGGCCATGTGTGTGGAAATTTGGCTTTCATCTCCAACACATCGACTACGTCTTGGTAAGCAGTATCATTGCTCCTGTGTTGTTGCATTATTGGGCCTAGTAAGCTTCTATCCTAGAGATTTATGTGAAGAAACTCTATCTTTGTGTTTTTTCTTATCAAGGTTCCCCCTATTAGAATTTAGAGTTGGCCCTCCTAGGGTGATTGAAAGATGTTTCTTAGTCCTTTAAATCCATGGTAGTGAGAATAGAGTATGTGAGTGGCCTTGCACACTATGTGGTTCGGAGTTTGCAAGAAACAAGAATTTTGTTTGGAAATCTATGTCTATCTTAAGGTGGGTAGGTAGGAAAATTACTTGGTGGAATGTATTTGGAGTTTGTATTATTGGTGTGCTTGGAATTTCTCTATTTTCCCTTTCATATCCAGGTAGTGAGAACAAATTTCGTGGGTGGTCTAGTAATTTGAAGGATTCAAGGTTGTCCAGTCTCATAACTCCTACTTGGATAATTGTGGTTATGGCTTGGTGGGTTGTAAGATTTGTTTGGTTCATGTTGTTGCGCTAACTTTCCCTTGACTCTTCGTCTATCTCTCTCGCTTCTACTCTCATGGATCATAGGGACCTTCAATAGCTAAGGCGGGTGTTTCCCAGTCATGAGGATCATATTCAGTGTAACAAAATCTCCCTCTTGTCAATCAATACCAAGGTTCATGACAATGAGCACCAGGTGGTTACACAATTTGCTACAATAATGGGCACTTTAGTTCAACAAAAGTAGTAAATAGCCTCACTAGAAGCAAAATGTAGCTTTCTGAGAAACATGGTTACAAATATGAGTAAGGAAGCCCAATCATGCACATCAAATCAAAGAATATCTATTAATTTAACTCATGGGGATCTGAAAGAAGAGGACAATGTGCATTAGCTAGTGGAAAATGTGGAATTTGAATAGCAAAGTTCGGTTCCCCCGAATATCGAATTGAATGAGGTTGTTAGTCACCATGCATTTCATTAAGTAAATGTATTTTATTGTTATAAGTATTCTAGGAGTCTTTTATAGGATCCATATCAATAAGAAATATTGAATTTTTTTGCCTAAAGACATGCAAATTTTGTATCAGGAAAGCTATGAACTACAAAATTTGTTTAAATTTCAGACATATGGTATATGTAATAGTGTTGTTAGCTAGGCTACAACTTTTATTTTATAATATAATTTCTCCAGTGTCGACTAAAAATACAAAAATATTCTCTTCCACGTTAATACTCATTAATGTTTGGTCTGGATGGTCTTGTGTGAATTCTATGACAATAAGACAATACTTACTTATTGTTGATAAGAAACTTGAGGTGGGTACTATGACAATATGATAGTGACTCACCAACAATGGTTATGCTATTGAGTCAAATGAAAATTCAGCACATGTGTGTTTAATATAAGTGATGTTTAAATTTTCCAACCAAATTAATGTTTTTTTGTCTTTTATTGTCAAATAACATATAATTTGATTAAATGTTTTTTTTTTTCCTTTTCTTGTCAAATACCATATTTTTTTTCATTAATAATTATAGTTTTTGGCTTTTTGAATTAATTTATATATATATATATATATATAGATATAGATATATTGTTCAAATTTTAACTTTAAGTTGAATATACATTGTGTTGTCTCAAAAAACTATAACAAATATTTAAGACCAAAGTATTGCATAATCCATTCTATATCTATCGTATCTAAGACCAAAATATTGCATCATCCATTGTATATGTACCATATAATAAATTTGTTTAGATTCCAATTAGGTGACCTTCACAAAAACAAACACGATCAGATCCTAACAAAACTTCTCCTTTACCATAAAGTAAAAAATAAAAGCAATAATTTTCATATCTCTACTTTTTTCCTCAGAAAAAAAATGTAATTTTCATTATGACAATCAAAATTACATTTTGTAGATACACCCTGGTGTATTCTTGTGATATAGTATGTATGCATACTTCATATCGAGTAGTTCTTTCTTCTTCATCTCGTGGGATTTTACATAGTCATTCCCAAAAATCTGCAATGCTACAGTGTACTGAGTACTGTCTTCGTAGTATCCTTCTTAGATTTTGTTTCCAAAATCTTGTAAAAACTTTTAACAGTTACATTCATTTACAAAAAGGTTCTCTGTTGTTCTTGTATTTGTTCATTTATGTATTTTGTGATCCTCCAGTGGCCCATCTCCATGTATGCGCCCTTTTTCGAAGCCCTTTCCGCTTCTTTATTTTTTCCCTGTAGACATGTTGACAGGAAAAGGAGTCAAAAAAAAATTGTAGTGATTTTATGTCTTCCACAATATTGGCAAGTATGATATTATTGCATCTTTGAGTCTCAATTATATAGTTTATTGCATTTTTTGAGTCTCCAAAAACTGATAACTTTTTGCAGTCCTTTTCGAGTGCAAAAACCATGAGAAGTTTAAGGCTCATTAATTCAGCATAATTGTTTGTTCCATTTCCCAATCCAGCAGATAAAGTGAAGTAGTGTGTGTCTGAGTAGTATTGTAATGCTCCTCCTCCACAGGTGTAATGTTGGGAGGCTCCATCAAAAAAACCCCAAGGTGTGGATTTTTCTATGTAAACTTTTTTTATTACTCTGTTCTTTGTTCTTTCTTTTGATAGAAAGGAGGATAAAATAGACAGACTGTTTAGTGAGGTTTTCCTGGGAGTTGTAGTCGCCTCTTTGAAGATGGATTCATTTCTTGCTATCCAAACTCCCCAAGTGATCAGTAAAGGGAGTAATCTGTATGTTTTGTAAGTGGAGTTTTCCCACCAGTTCTTCCAGTCTTGTTCCAAGGTGTGGCCTTCCCACTGGAAAGGGAAATTCAGAGTGCTTGAAACTTCTAACTATACCGCTTTTATGTAAGTGCATTCAAGGAACAAATGTAGTGTAAAATCTCCCTCAGTCTTGCACAGTGGGCATCTACTTGGTCCGGCAAAATTTATTTTTTGTAGTATATCCCAGGTTGGGGCTTTGTTTGAATGCACACACCACCAGAAGAGTTTTTCCTTAGCTGGACCATTGATCTTCCAAATCTTTTTCCACCACCAGACTAGTTCAGCTTCATAGAAATCTTGCATTAGTTGTAAGTATCCTTCCTTTGGAGTGTAGATACCAAACTCATTTATGTCCCAGACCAATTCATCTTCTTGTTCTCTTATCCTGATTTGTGAGAGAAAAAGGGCATTTCGATAATTCTCAAATTCTGTTGAATCTTCAGTATTTAAATTGAGCGTAGTGGCAGTTTTCCACCCTTAAGCCCAGAGGGTAGTGGAGGGCTGGTCTGCAAGCGAGTTTAAGGAGTTCAATCCTTTTTGTTTTAAAGTAGCTAGTAGGTGATCTGAGAGTAAGTGTTTTCCTTCGCTTCCTATCCAAGGATCAGCCCCTAGTCTTACTCAAAGTCCATTTCCTACTTTCCAGGCAAGACCACCTTCTATGACAGGGAAAGATTTTATCACTGCCTTCCAGATCGTTGAAGCACCTTTGAGGGATTTATGAGTTCTTCTGATCCAAGACTCCAAGGAGTCTAGTTCAATGTACTTTTTAATGACAACCTTTGTCCAGAGGCTTTTTGTAGAAAGAAGGCGCCATCCCCCTTTGGCAGCCAAGGCTTTGGAGAAAAACATATATATATTTTAAGCCCCAATCGCCTAAATCTTTTGGGACTGCAATCCTTTTCCATCTTACCCTAGGAGTCACATTTGTATCTTTCTTTCCACTCCACAAAAATCTGAAAGATAGTTTTCTAGCTGCCTCCAAAGTTCCTTTTGGGATCCAAGACAGTGACATCCAAAATACTAGGATGGCTTCCAATACTGATTTTACTAGCATCAATCTACCAGCTCTGGAGAGCCATTTGTGACTCCAAGAACTTAATATTTTTTCTAATTTCTTCAGGAGCCAAGACCAATCCTCCTTCCTGTAATCATTTGGTTTCAATGTGAATCCTAGATACTTGAGTCCTTCATCAATCGTTTTCTCTTCAAATGGAAAAAGAAGTTTGTATCGTCTTTTTTCCAATTCTGATAGACAAGAGGTGGTGAGGGTAGAATTTCCTTTGTTTATTATCATTCATATAGCTTTAGAGAAGAGTTTCAGAGTGTTATTGAGATTGTTTGCTTCCCCTCTAGTTCCTGCAGAAAAGACAAGAATGTCATCTACAAAGAGAAGGTGAGTTATGTGAAGAGTATTGGAGATATTGATGCATGGGAAAGACCCAGATCGTTTTTCTGTTGTTAAAGCCCTGCTTAGTCCTTTAGGGACAAGAAGAAACAATAGAGGGGAAAGTGGACATCCTTGTCTTAAACCTCTTTCAGATCTAAAGAAATCTGTAGCTTACCCATTTATGAGGACTGAGAAAGTTACAGTTAAAAGACAACACATAATCCATCTGATAAAAGGAATTGTAAAGCCTAGATGCGTTAAAAGCAATCGGATATAGAGCCAACTTACCCTGTCATAGGCTTTGGATAGATCGATTTTAAGAACCACACTCTTTAGCTTCCTGGTCTTTATGCTATGTAGGGCTTCTTGTGCCACTCCTATTGCTTCATGAATCTGCCTGCCCTCTAGGAATCCAAATTGTTCCAAAGAAATTTTATCAAATAGTATCGTCTTAAATCTTCTCGCTATGACTTTGGAGATGATCTTGTAGATGCAATTGCACAGAGAGATCAGTCTGAAATCATCCAGGGTGTCCGGGTTGTCCTTCTTTGGAATAAGGGCAATGAAGGTTGAGTTTAAACTCAGTGGCATTTGTCCAGTAAGCCTTGTCTCTTCAACTAGGCTTAGTATATCTTGTCCAATAGTATAAAAGAAGCCCATAAAGAACTCAATTGTCCATCCATCTGGTCCTGGGATTTTGTCCTTTTGAAATATTTTCATTACATCCTTAAGTTCTTCTAGTGTTACCTTTTCCATAAGCATTCTATTGTCTTCCTCACTAGTAAAGCCTGGAAAGTACTGTACCATTTGAATCACTTCTTCTATAGTGGCCTTGTTTTATGCTTTATAGAGATCTTAGAAGAACTTTTCCCCAATTTTCGCCATTCCTTCGAAAGTATGTTCCTTTTTTCCATCTTGATCCTTTAACTGCCAGATTGAGTTTGTGCATTTTCTGCCTTTTGCAAATGCTTAGAAAAACTTTGTGTTCTCGTCTCCACTCTTCATCCAGGTGGCTCTACTTTTTAATCTCCATGTTTCTTCTTTTTCCTTTAGTAGTTTGTTTCTTGCTTCTTCCAATTTTAGAAGATTTAATTTGGCATGAGTTGTATCAAATCCTCCACTCCATTCTTTCGAGATAAGGTTTAGTTGTGATTCTAGTTCTTTTAGTTCCAAATCCTCTTTTAGTAGTTTTTGATGTGCCCAGGTCTTCGTCTTCTCTTTGATGATGTGTAGATTTTTTACAAAGTGTAGACCTCCCACCTCATTTCTCTTTGGGTTATAAATTCGCCAATTTTCCTTAACCAACTTTAGAAAATTTTCATCACTGAGCCAGGTTCTGTTGATTTTGTAAGGACTGGGTGGCTTATCCATCCCAGTTCTTATCTCAAGAAAAATTGGATAATGATTTGAGATTCCTTCGTGTCCTATCCATTGTTTCAATTGAAAGGATTTTTCTATTAGAGTATCCTTTATCAAGAACCGGTCCAATCGTTTTGCAATGTTGTCTTCTCCCACTCTGTTATTCCTCCAAGTTGGTTTGAAATTAACTGGATCAATATCCAAAAGATTGAGTTCTTCTAGCTTTTGTGTAAAGTAGGTCGAGAGGGGGTCATATCTCACATGGGTTCCCCAAACTTCTTTAATGCCTAGAAAGAAGTTTAAGTCTCCTCCCAAAATTAAGTGATTTTATTTTAGGAAGGACTTGTTGACGACAACGTCCCAGTAAGAGCCTCTGTTGTGATAAGGGCCATAGATGTTCACAATATTAAGGGGATCTTCAAGTTCTATTGAGATGACTGTGATCCCAAGTCCGAATTCAAAACCCCAAGAGTTGATAACTTTTATAGTACGACAATTCCATTCGATAGCTAGTCCTCCATATCTCTCGATCGAGTCCAAGGTAATGAAGCTCCAATCCGGTAAAATAAAAGAGAGTCTGTTATCAACTTCCACCCCTTCCCCCAAAGTTTCTTGAAGGAGAAGTACATCCAGATGTTTTGCGAGAATCATCCTTTTTAGGGCTAGTTTTTTTAGGGGACTAACCAAACCCCTACAATTGAAGGAGCAACACTTCATCAAGGCCCCTTTCCCAGGGTTCACCTTTCTCTAAGCGCCCTTTTAATAGAAACCTGTTTCTCTGCTAATAAATCAATTATGGATCTCTTATGTGCTTTTGAGAAGAGTGATTTCCTGCCTCTGTCGGATTTCTTTGCTAGAGTCGGGTCCAAGGCTAAAAATCCTAAGTGTTCTTTGTTCTGTGATCTTAAGAAGTATCTTCTTGAGGAGGTATCAGTCGATGAAGTGGTGGAATCATCTGAGGAAGGGGTAGGGGACGAAGCAAGTAGGACCGGGGGTAGGAGGGAAGAAGAGGAGGTCGGGGAAAGGGAAGGGCATCAAGGGGGTGAGGAAGGAAGTGGAAAGGGGGGGTTGAAAAGTAACCAAGGGAGGGAACAGGGGGAGGATCGGTGAGAGCAACCACTCATGACTTTTAGTAGACAAAATATTTATTAAAAAAATAATAGAGGGGGCAAGGTTAGAGGAGGTACCCGTGACTAGGAAGGTAGAGTCTTTTGTCTGGACTAGAGCTTGTTGGGTCGAGCATGTGGTAGCCAGCCTTGAATAGGGTTGGTCCAATTCTTCTGCCATAGCTTCTGTGAGGTATTTCGTTTGACATCCCTGCTCCTTTTGTGGGGAGGGTTCAGGGACTGAAGAGCCAATGTTTTATGTGAATCTTTAAGCCTCCCATACACCATTCCTCTGGTTCTTAGAGGGAGTTTGCAGTTTTTAACCAAATGTCCATATTGATGACATCTTCGACATCTGAACGATATGTTTTCATAGTCCAGTTTTTGAGAATATGTGTAATCTCCCTAGGTGAGGTCCATCTCTTCCCCTAGACCTTCCCTGACATTCAAATTAACTAGAATTATTGCAACCTTCCTTTGTTTTGTTTCTTCATAAGACATATCCGCATCCAAGAAATCTCCTAAGAAATTCCCAATTTTTTTGAAGTACTCAAAGGACCATATATTGAAGGGAAGTGCCGGTAGTCTTACCCAGACCAGAATTTTGTCGAGGCATTCTGTACTTGCATCAAATAGCGGATTCCATGGTTTGAGAAGCATTAGAGAGTTGTTGATACTCCATGCTTTACTTAGTACCCATTTGGAGTGTTCGTTTCTTTGGAAGATGAAGGCGTACCAATTCCTGTTTAATTCCACTAGTTCCGACGAGTATCCAAACTCGGCTTGCCAAGCATCTTGAATCCAATCTCATATGGTTTTCACCGTGAAGACCCTGCCATTCACTCTCCCAACAATTGTTTGGCTTTCCATAAGGGTGACTTGGTTGAACTCCACGTCTTCACCAAGAGCTAGGTTCCCAACTTTCCCTTTGTTCTTTAAATTTTTCCGCTTCAACCTAGGACCTGTTTCTCTGCCTCTGACAGCACCTTTCGGGGTAGTTAAGTGTTTTTTTATGTGCTCTTTGGTGGAGAAGGGTTGTTCAAATCCACTATTAGAATCCAACCGAGCAGCGATAAAACCCTTATATGAGGAGAAAGGAGCTGCAGAAGGTCCTAACTCAGAGGGAACCAGGGGGTCCATGACTTTGCTGGAGGGGGGTTGAAGGAGTGTAAGATCCGGAGGAGTGAATCCTCCTATAATGGAGTTTACCCACTCTAGATCAGTAGCTTGAGGTGGACTTAGTGGGGATAAAAAGTTTGCAGGAGTGTTTGAAGACTTAGACAACCATGGTTCTGTGAAATCTCTGAACAATAGTCCGTTGGGAAGAGTGGGAAGAGGGGGGGAAAAGGGTTCGGCCTGGGGAGGAGCGAAGAGGAAGTCATTAGTGTTTGTCAACTATTCAAGTGTTCCTCCACCTACCAAAAAATCTGTTGCCACGACATCTGCCATAATTGTCTCCAAGATGTCGGTAAAATGCGCGGTGACCAGGAAGGCTTCCATGATCGGGAAGGAGAGGGAGAGACCGTCGGGGAAGGGTCAGTCCAGGAGCAAAAAGGAGCGGAGTTTAACCACAGGCAAGGGAGGGGGACAAGTAAAACCGCAACCATGTGTAGGAGATTCACTCCATAACCCTTTCATATCTCTACTATCATCTACTAGAAATCATATAAAGAAGTTTTTAGATCGAATATGTAGGCTTCTTCTCTAAATTACTATGTAGTTAGTGACCCCTATTGCATAGATATCGTTTCTTTGGATAAATAATCTGCTATAATGTTGAATTCTTTGCATATATTATATATGAACATTAAAGTGTTGGTTTACCTCCATTACCATATTTATTATTGAGGCTAATAAGATGTTTTCAATTATGTATTTTTGGTTAGCTTTATAAATTTCAAAATCATCATAAATTTGTGGTTACTTTGTAATTTTTCCAACTATTATCTTTAACAAAATCTAAAAAGCATAAACTTAGCTCTATTGTTTGTTTAGTTGAATTGTTGTTGGAACTGAGTTCAAAGGTATCGTAAATTGGTTGTGAAGCTATCTAACTGGGGTTAATATTGATAAGGGAACGGAACTTAGCGGATCTAAATCTTAAACCTCTATCGATTGCTACTTGTATCCATAGAATACTAAGGTGAAGCTTATCAACCACACGTTTAGTGGTTAACAAAATCTAAAAAGCATAAACTTAGCTCTATTGTTTGTTCCTTGTCATTCATCATACTTCATGAATATATAAAGGGAAGGATCACAAAACAATATAGCCCTTCCCCACAAATGTCCTCTCCGAGTTAGTTTATCAAATAATACATATCAATAAAAATTAAAACCCAAAACCCAAAATCCAAATCACACACACACACACACACACACATATATATATAGATATATAGATATATAACCGAAACTAAAAAGATATTTTATATTATAAAAAGAAGAGCTGTATCGAGGTAGCAGTTGAGCATTACATCAAAATTGGATCCCAAAAGAGTTTCAATTGTCAAACTATTTTCTACACATATCATTATAATTGAAACTTCTAAAAGTGAACTTGGCTTGCAAGTATTCTCACTAGTTGTTATCCTAATAAATTGGTCTAAGAGATAGATTTAAAAAACATTCATAATTTAAGTATGTATGCTATCATGTGCTTCACCTTCCTCAACCGGTCGAGGAGGGTTTAGTTCTTCTTCAATGTCCTTTGGGTCTCGAACTTGGTTTATTGTGTCATCTTCCATTGCTCCCAGTTGCCCTTCGCTCTAATTGTTTGAAGGCAACAAAATGGAATTCAAGTCCAGAGCCGCCACATGGGATCTTAAATGCATATATTCCGCTTTCGAAGAGTCAACCCGAAGCCTTTGATGATGAATAAGAGCCATCACATTGGCCGAGAGAGTGTTGAAGGCTTGTTTTATGTCTGCCATCTTAGCTGAAAGGGACATCATTACGTGATTGTTGGATTGGTTAATTTCCTCTCGTCTCCTCATAATCATATGTAAATATTTTTCTCAAGATTGGCCATTGTGCCCAAACCCCACAGATTCCTTGTCCCCCAACATTGCAACAAAAAACTCAAGGAGCGACGGTGAGGAGAATCCTCCTAGAATATTAAAATGAATAAGCACAAAGAAAAATGATGCCTACCTTTACCATTCGAGTGCCTAGAGAGCACCACCATAACCAAGTCGAAGTTCAGGTCCAGAGTACGTCTAGAAATCCTAACAAAGTCTTCTTGCATTGATGCCACAACCACCACCTCCAAGGTCGACCTCACTCTTCCCTCCACCTCTCTTCACCTTACTCTCACTAATCTGAACCAAAGACCCCCCGAACTTCATCCCTGAAAGCCGCTCTAGGCAGGATCTTACGTCCTTCCATGATCCCATATACACTAACTTCACTACATGCAAAGTAAATTTTACCTCATGTGAAAGGATGATTAACATGTGAGGGCACATGAACCCACCTTACTTGAGTCCTATGAAACCTGCCAACTATTGTCAGAATCATTGAATGAGGAATGGGTTTAAATATTGGGTTGTGCCTCCAATTCAGTTGCACCGCATTCCCTGTTTTGGACCAAAAAGGTCTCAGACCCTCTCAAACATTGGTTCTAAAGACCAGTGCGCTAGGGGATTTGAAGAGAACGAACCACCCCATTCAAATGAAGAGCTCCTTATTGGAGATATTTTAGCCTCTTGTTCATGAATCTGCCTCAACGTTGAGCTCTCTTTTGACATGAAATAAACATATTTGTTTGAAGGAGTGTGCCAATCGCTTGATTCGAGTTAGGAGGGAGATTATTTTGGCACCTGAAAGATTTCCTTTATCAATTACAACTTGAATTACAAACATCGAATCACCTATCACCACTAGACTTTTGATTCTGTCCTCCTTCGCCAAGTTGAAGCCACACCACAATGCATTGGTTTTTGCCAAGTTATTTGACACAGTCCCTAGCATAATTGACAACTTCATTTTCTCTAGGATCTTAGATTATCCCACACCTACCACCCCATAAATCAAATATATTATTATCTATAATACTAATATGAGAATTTGTTTTAATTTTCTCTTTATAGAAAGATTTGGTTTTATTATTTAAATTGTATTTAAAAAACTATTTAAATAATAGAGATGATGATTATTTTGATAATTAAAATATAAGAAATAATATGTAAAATACAAATAATAATAAGTTTTTTATTTTGTTTTAAACTTGAAATTATGTGTGGATAACTATTGAAAAAA
>ML803410.1:304725-318518 GCA_009831015.1 Picea engelmannii
CACTATAAGAGTGTTGACCTCATTTCGTATTGTATTTCTTACTTTTGATCCTTACTTCAGACAGGTCACAAGTGATAGATTTAAAGGAGCTACTGTGATGATTATTTGTGCTATTGTTTTATCTACTACTATTAAAAGAGTATAATTCTTGCTTGTTGATCTTGTTTCAGGTCATAGGTGATAACTATGAGGAAGCTATAGTGAAGGTTGCTGAAGGCAACATATTATATGAGACATAAAACAAACTATGTACATAACCATATACACTCATGTACCAAAGAAGATGAAGAAGAAGCTATATCTTGAGATTCAAAGTATCTCATCTGAAGATTGATTGAAAGGAGCAGAAGGCTCCAAAGATGACCGAACATTAGAACGGAAAGCATAACTCGTTTGAAGCCTGACTTTGTCTTTCACATCTAGACTTGGTATTCAACACCAAGTATACCCTGTAAGAGATGATGAAGTCCTTATAGACTCAGAAGAAATCGAGAGTAAGCCTGATCTCAGAAAGTATCAGATGAAGAGTCAACTTCCATGACTAGGAGACAGATGCTGCGAGAAGACTAGATCGTAGCTTCAGAAACTTCTAGGAGATATGAAATCTCCTGGGAAGATTCCCTTGTTTCAGTGACAAAGAAGGAAACCAATCAGAAAGACTAGGATATGGATTCTTCCGTGAGAAGAGAAGTCAATATTGACTTCCAATATTGATCTATACAGATCAAACATGTTGCAGATATACAAATCCTGATGTATGTCCAAAGGATTCTCCCAGCAAAAGGGAGAAGACTATGACAAGACACTTATTGAAGAAATAGTTCTAGTATTTATGAAGATAATCAGAACAACCATGATTCATATAGTATGAGATGTAGGGGGAGCAATCCCCATATTTAAAGTTGAGTGGCAGTTGGTGCAGTTCATTAGTTGGGTCATGGAGACATGACTACAATGAAAGATAGAGTTATCTCCATGAAATAAGAAGAGCTATCTTCAGTATCAGTTATTGAGCCACCCTCAGTTTTAGATGAAGTTGTTGCCGTTATAGAAGAAGAGGAGTTACTCAGATTTTAGCAGCCACGGTGAGGATGAAGCAATCATTCTCAGCCATAGAGCAGGTGCTGGTGTAGAGTCCCAGTTTCAGAAGGAACAGTTGCAGAGAGAGTAGAGGACATACTTCCAGACAGTGAGACAGATAAATGCTTTGCAGAAAGCACATAGAGCGAGCACATGATTGTGCAGATTGAGTTGCAGATTGGTACAATGTAATGAGAAAAATTGATTTGAATATTGAAGATAGAAAGATTCATGTGTGCCAGTTGAGGAAGGATTTGTACATGTTGAAGCAAGCTCATAGAGCTTGATATTGCAGAGGATAAACAATTTTATGACGAGCTTGTGCTTTACCAAGAGTAAAACTGATTCTAATCCCTACCTCAAGGTTATGAATGATGAGCCGGTGATATTGCTGCTGTATTCTAAACTGGAGAAGAAAAAACTCATCACCGAATGTAAGAAGAAGCTCGCTTCAGAATTTGAGATGAAAGACTTTGGCCTAATGCATTATTTCTTAGGTCTTGAGGTA
The DNA here is from genome assembly GCA_009831015.1 of Picea engelmannii. Classification (NCBI taxonomy): domain Eukaryota; kingdom Viridiplantae; phylum Streptophyta; class Pinopsida; order Pinales; family Pinaceae; genus Picea; species Picea engelmannii. Next base: position 306,314 of record ML803410.1, read on the forward strand.
TGGCAGAGCCTAGAGAGAATCTTCCTTAACCAAGGGAAGTATGCAGTTGGAATCCTGAAGAGATTTGATATGTTGGAGTGCAAGTCCATGAATACACCCATGGAAACGAAGCTGAAGCTTCTGGTCGACACTTCGTCAGAATTGATTGATGCCACGCTGTATAGACATATCATTGGATCACTGATGTATCTGACGAACACCATACCAAATATTTGTTTTGCCGTGAACACCTTGAGTCAGTTTTTGTTAGAACCCAGACATGTTCACCTAGTCGCTGCAAAACATGTGATGAGTTACCTTAAGGGTACATTAGATTATGGTCTTAGTTACGATGGAGATTATAATTTCACACTGAGTGGGTACACTGATTCAGATTGGGCTGGAAGTGTCTTTGACAGGAAGAGCACTTCAGGATGCTATTTCAGGTTGGGATCAACCATGATCTCATGGCAAAGTAAGAAGCAATCAAGCATTGCTCTCAATACAACGAAAGCATAATACATTGATAGGGGGAGTATTGTTGTGTCGAGATGCCAGCCTAGTGCTGTGCTTCCATATTAATTGTTGTGTTGAGATGCCAACCGAGTGCTGTGCTTCCAACTTAATTGCTATGTTGAGATTCCAGCTTAATTGCTGATGCCAGCTTAATTGCCGTGTTGAGATTCCAACTTAATTGTTGTGTTGTGATTCCAGCTTAATTGTTGTGTTGAGATTCCAGCTTTATTGCTGATGCCAACTTAATTGTTGTGTTGAGATTCCAGCTTAATTGCTGTGTTGTGATTCCAGCTTAATTTCTATGTTGAGATTCCAACTTAATTGTTGTGATGCTAGCCTCGTGCTGATGACATGCCAACCTCGTGTTGTGTTGATGTGCCACCCTAGTGTTGCGATGATGTGCCAACTTAAGTGCTGTGATGTGCCAGCCTCGTGCTGTGATGATGTGTTGCCAGCTTCGTGCTGTGATGCCAGCCTCGTGCTGAAGACTCTCAGCCTAGTGTTGATGTCGATGATTCTCCAGCCTTTGTGCTGTGATATTGCTGCTTTTGATGTTGTATCAGACTAGTGCTGTTATTGATGATGATGATGTATTAGTGTTATACTAATCAATGTTGATGCAATTTATGATGATAATGCCACTTCAGCTTCTTGCTGAAGATGATGATGATGATGTCACTTCAGCTCCTTGCTGAAGATGATTATGATGATGATGATGTCATTTCATCTTTCATGCCAAAGATGATGATGTTACTTTAGCCTCACGCTGAAGATGATGATGATATTACCTTAGCCTCATGCTGATGAGGATTATGATGCCATTCTAGCTCTCTGCTATGAATGATGATATTGATGGTGAGAAAAACTTCTGATGATTTATAGATATGTCAGTCAGTGTTCCAAGACGTTGTTGATGATGTCGCCCTCTCTCTCGCTTTATGCTATTGTAGAATACCCTTCTTGTTAAGGGGGAGTGTTGAAATAATGTAACTGCAAAGAATATTCTAATTATTATTGATGTATTATTCATTAGATCAATCCCCTTTTGCGGATTGATCATGTCGGGTATTGTAATTGACCAAATCCCCTTTTGCAGATTGGTCAAACCCTAATTGTAATGGGCTAAATGAAAAGTCAGCCCCATAATATATTAAAGTGGTTATAACCACCCATAATATATTAAAGTGGTTATAACCACCCAGATTGAGAAGTCGACCCTGCCAGTGAAAAGACACCTCACTCTAGCGCCGGCCAGATTGTATAAATAAGAGAGGCTAGCGCCTCATTTGGATACACACTCACTTGTTCATCAGAGCGCAAGTCTGGAGATGGAGTTGGAGAAGAAGAGAGAGAGAGAGGCGCACTACTTGGGATATGACTTTCTGTCTTGTTTGATTTATTCTCTTGGCATTGTATTGACTATCTATATTAAGGAAGTTTTTGCTGGGTTTTCTCCCCCATGAGGGTTTCTGAGGATAAATGTTGTGTCTCTTGTGATTGTGTATTTCTCAGTGATCCTATCTATGCTATGGTTATCTAGTGAATTGAAAAGAAACCTAATAATAGCTTAAACCTTAACAATAAGAACCATATAGTGTCACTATATGGAGATAACGTTCAACTCTAATTTGACCTAAATTGGTGTCCCCCTTAGAGAGCCATCTATTGCATCACAACTCAGTGCTTTTTCAATTTTCTCTACATCCATTTTCAATCAATCTTTTTGTAATAATTTGGTTTAAAAAACAAAACCCAAATACTTGAACCCCTCCTTGGAAATCCACTTATTGAAAAGAAAAACCTGTAATGTCCTTTTGACTCGATCTTCTTCCACACCATAATAAAAATTGTTGGTTTTTGCATATTAATTTCTATTCCAATGGTTTTGTTATATAAATCCAATATTCATTAACTTATTTACATCTCCTTTGAATCCATCACATAATAAGAACACATCATCAACAAAAAGAAGACGAGTTAAATAGAAAGCAATGTTTAGTTTTAAACCTCTCATAGCATTCAATCTATTGGTTATTAGAATTGATCTACTTAATAACAAAAATAAAAGGGCCATAAAAGGGCCAAGTGATAGTCTTGCTTCATTGCTCTAAAAGGCTCAAAGAACCTTGACATTAACGTATTAGTAATAATTGCAAAAGACACAAAAGACAAACATCTCATTATCCAATTCACCATTTGTATAAAAAAACTATAAGAATCAAAATAAATCATAACCTTGCTTTACTCCTCTAGAAGGCTCAAGGAACCTTAACACTAACCTATTAGTAGTAATTGCAAAAGACACAAAAAGAAACATCCCATTATCCAATTCACCATTTGTAAATTTATAAGAATCAAAATAAATCTTAAATACAACCAATTAAATCTATCGTACACTTTAGATAAATCAACTTCATGACTATTGCATTCAATGAGTTTTGATAGAGTGAATAATTTTTTGTGCCTTACCTATAGTTTCATGAGCTTGTCTTCCATAAAGGAAACCAAATTGTTCTTTTAAAAATACATTTTTCACCCTAACAACTATGATCTTTGCAATTTTCTTATAAATATAGTGACAACCACCCTTTTTAGGGATTAAGGTTAGAAAGGTAAAATTAAAAAATCCCAATATTTCAAGTTACTCTTGATCTCCACTACTCTCAAAAGTTGTTTTCCAAATGCTTAAAAAATTATACAAATAATCCATTTTCATCCATTAGCACTGGGATTTATCCCTTTGAAAATTTTCCATAATAGAATTCAATGCCTCCTTTAACACCCCTTTATATATTATCATTAGCCTCCTTCCTAGAGAGACAAGAAAATAAAGTAATCTTCACAATTTCAATATTGTCACACTATCATGTTCTTTAAACAACTCTTTGAAGTCATTGACCCCAATTCTACAATATCCTTAACACACTTAGTTGTGCTGCCATACTCTCTTCTTTTCACATATTGTATTTATTCTTTTCTTATGATTAGCATAATTATGGACATGCTTTTCACATATTGTATTTATTATTTTCTAATGATTAGCATAATTATGGAAATATTTAATGTATTGACCAACCATGAAACCTTACTCTTTAATCTCCATTGAGCTTCCTTTTATTTCATAAACTCCCTATTTGTCTATTCCATATTTTTTAGTTTAGTCCTAACCTCTTCATCAAAGTTTCTAGAAATTCACTAGCATAAATTTTAGCATTTTGTTCCTCCACTAAGCACAATGCATGCTTATGACCCCTTTTCAACTATGCCTATTTTGTCACAAGTATTTTAATTATTTTGGGTTTGTTTTGAATTGTAGGCTAGTAGACTCTTTTAGGGACAAACAAAATCTAATCCATTCAACGAAGACTAAATTTATGAAGTCCTCACCCATTAACCATTGTTGTTTAAATTTGAAATCTTAGGGAGGTTTGTTACCTTCCTTTTCTAGTTAGAGAAGAATTGGAAGGTGATTAGTCTTGCCCCCCATCTCAACCCAGGACCCAATCCTTCCATTAGAGCTCATTACATCCTTAGAGACAATAAATCCATTTAGTGTTTTGTTTATCATATCATTCTTAGTCCTCAAGTTTCTCCATGTTGGTGACAACTTAATAGGCTATGTTGGTTATGGAGCATGATTATCCTCCTGATTAAGAGGTCTTTGATTTCAGCCGTGTTTATACCCCATGGAGACTTTACACCTCGGAAGAATGTACACTTCTCCATGTCGGAGAGTGTAGGGGGGGGNGGGTTACCCCCCTGAGGGGTCCGGGGGGGGGGGCTATCCCACCGGCTGGGGGGTCTGGGGGCAAGCAGACCCGTGGAGGAAAAAATTCCTTGTAAATGTATATTGTAATTTCATAGTAAATCTGGACCGTTCATTATAAGGTCACAGATTTGATGGCAGAAGTTATGTTAGGGTTTTTTTTCCCTAGAAGGAAACCCTCTTTTATGAGGGAAATGTATTGCAGCTATGCATCATTTAGAATATTGTATTATGAGAGAGGAGACTGTGAGAGAATAAGAGGAAGTTACAATGGGTTTGCTGTAGGTTGTATCCCTTCATTTGTTGGATAATAATAAAGGAAGGACCTGGAAATTTCTCTAGTGGACGTAGCCCACACTGGGTGAACCACGTATATTTGTGTCTCTATTGTATTGTGTATCTTCTGTATTTTATTTCTGCATTTGTTTTATTTTATTGCTCCACGATCCCGTTTTTCTAACAACTGGTATCAGAGCGAAAGATAATTCATAGGAAAAGAGGGTTCTTGGTTCGAGTGGGAGCAATAGTGGAAGATGAAAAGTTTAGGGTCGAGAAATTTAATGACCAAAACTACCAGTTATGGAAATGTAGATGAAAGATTATTTATATCAGAAGGATCTATTCCTACCATTGTGTGGAATAACAAAGAAGCCAACGACCATGAAGGACAAAGAATGGAAGGTTCTTGACATAATGTGTAGTATACTTAGGGAGGTAATATGGGGTACCTAGGGAGGTACCCAATGAGAATGTAGTTATGTTTTATTAGTGGAAGTCAATTAATATATGAGAATGTAGTCATTCAATGTAAGGTGGACTAGATCCACTATATTAATAAAGGCCCACTATGGTAGTTGGATGTAATAAATGTGAGAAGACTCTCTAGAAGGTTCCTAGGAGATAGATAGAGCTATATAAAGAAGTGTAGGCAATGTAATGAAACATAGTGAAGAATATTGTGATTGTACAAACAAGGATTTCTTGAGGAGTTTTATCCTTCCATAAGGATTAATATATAGTGTTACCCTACCTCAAGGGTTTTGGATATTTCTTGTGTTCATTGTTATGGTGAATGGTTTATGGTTTATTCTCGGTTATTTATGAAGTATATTTGCAGATCTGGTTTAGGTACTTAACAATTGGTATCAGAGCACTTTCCTTGGCCAAATAAGGGAAGATTTGTTTTCTCTTTTTGCATAATTTTTTTTAGGGAAAAAAAAGAGGGCGACGCATTTCAGGTTCAGATCTAAAGTTTTCCAAGCTGAATTTGGAAAAACAAAAATTGGATATTTGAATTCCTCTCGGAAAAATACCCAATTTCAAAAAAAAAAATCAGCCGAAACGGAGTTCGGGAAGTAAAGTTATGAACATTTTAAATTCAACAGTTTTTTAGGGTTTTTCCAGAAAAAGCCGCGATTTTCCGCCGTAACTTATTGTTCTATTTTTGGGGGTTTTTCATAGCAAGATGTATTTTACAGGGAAATGTGATGGCCCTAGTATTGAATCATTCATTAAAAAAATAAAATCAGCATGGGAAGATACTTGGCCCCATTGGGTAGATCTCAAATTGCAAGGTGATGCTGCCATTTGGTGCAAATCACTTGATTATAAGGAGATGATGAGAATCTTCAATGTAGAATTTGAAAAAATATTGTTAGACAAGTGGTCTCAAGGAGAAAATAAGGATAAAGAGAGAACCAAGAGTTTATTTTTATGTGAAAAATCTATATTACAGGTTCATGGCTGTATTCATAAAGAAAATATTGTTGTTTCTATTAACCCTAGTTGCATGCATAATTTTATCAATGTTCAATTGGTTAATAAATTGCAAGTTCCAATAAAGAATATTCATAGCACACATGTTGAGGGTGAAAATGTTCAAATTTTTAAAGATTTGAAGATTACCATGGATAAATATGTGTTGCATTCAGATTTTTATGCTATGGATATGGATGAAGTGGATATTGTTTTGGGATATCCATGGATAGAATTAGTGGGTATCATTAATATTAATGTGCAAAAGAAGTTTTTAAAGTTGTGGTACAAGAAAAGGAAAATCACATTGCAGGATGTGTCTCTTAGTAAAAAAGATGGACCCATGGAGGCTAGCAAAGAAGTTATTACCCAGTCTGAAGTTAAATCAGAGGCAGAGTCTATAGAAGGAGATGAAGCAAAACTACAAGAAGGACATAATCACGAAGCTAAGGAGGTCATTGACTCAAAGGCACAAAGTGTTGCAGATTTGAAGAAAAAATAACAAATTCCTACAGTTGTTGTATATCACCATCCACATCATATAGAGATGCAAAAGTCATCAAGGCAAGGGCATGTGCATGAACACATTTATGCACGAGCAGGGCACCAAACAGGAAACCGATCAAGAGGTGCATGGAGGACTACCAACACTATGGGAAGAACTCAAGCTACAGAAACAATCCCATAGCAACCCCGACACGATGCAGAGAAAGATAAGGGTGAAAATGTAGCAGATAGACATAATGTTCAACTTCCATTGGGATGGATGGATGGTTGTACTTGGTACCAGTTGGCTACATTGCTTAGTCGGTCATATTGTATGGTTTCTTCTCATGTTTCGAGGACGAAACATGTGCAGGGGGATGGAATGTAGTATACCTAGGGAGGTAATATGGGGTACCCAGGGAGGTACCCAATGGGAATGTAGTTATGTGTTATTAGTGGAAGTCAATTAATAAATGGCAATGTGGTCATTCAATGTAAGGTGGACTAGGCCCACTATATTAATAAAGGCCCACTATGGTAGTTGGATGTAATAAATGTGAGAAGGCTCTCTAGAAGGTTCTTAGGAGATAGGGAGAGCTATATAAAGAAGTGTAGGCAATGTAACGAAACATAATGAAGAATATTGTGATTGTACAAGCAATGATTGCTTGAGGAGTTTTATCCTTCCATAAGGATTAATATATGGTGTTACCCTACCTCAAGGGTTTTGGATATTTCTTGTGTTCATCGTTATGGTGAATGGTTTATGGTTTATTCTCGGTTATTTATGAAGTATAATTGCAGATATGGTTTAGGTACCTAACATAATGACACTAGGAACGATACGAATGAGCTTGGAAACGTCGGTGGATTTGAATATTTCGAAATAAATGAAAACGAAGGAGCTGATGGATGCATTGACTAAACTGTATGAAAAACCCTCAACATCCAATAAGGTATTTCTAATGAAGAGATTATTTAATATGAATATGTCAGAAGGTGGGTCTGTTGTAAATCATTTAAATGAATTTAATACGATTACTAATCAACTAAGTTCTGTAAAAGTGGACTTTGATGATGAGGCCAGGGCTCTTCTAATCTTGTGCTCATTGCCAGAAAGATGGAATGGCTTGGTCATGGCTATAAGTAACTCTGTCTCTGGTTCAAATAATTTAAAATTTGATGATGTTGTTGGTGTTATACTTAGTGAGGAAATGTGATGGAAAAACATAGGTGAGACATCAGGTAATGCGTTAAACATGGAGAATAGGGGAAGACAAAAGGATAGAGGAAAGGGCTCAGGGAACCACGAGAATTCTAGGAAGGGAAGATCCAAATCCAGACTGGGAAAAATAAGTGTTGGAATTGTGGGAAGTAAGGACATTTGAAGAAAGACTGTAGAGCTCCAAAGAAACAAAGAGATGGACAATAGGAGAAAAATCAGGAAGAAAATGTAACAGGTGATATGTTACAAGATGCCTTGATACAGACAATGTAGATAACATTTATGAGTTTTGGGTAGTAGATTTGGGGGCTTCATTTCATGCCACACCCCATAGGAAACATTTTTTAGATTATGTTCAAGGTGATTATGTTCTAGATCTAAGGAAAAATCTAATTTCAACAGGGTAGCTGGCAAGTGAAGGCTGTATATCCATCTTTACATATAAGATGTGGAAGGTCACCAAAGGCTCACTGGTGATAGCAAAATGAGAGAAGGTAGGTACATTGTATTTATATACTAGTAATACTGATGCTTATATTTCTTTATATTTTACAAGAGTGGATACAACACTGTGACATCATAGTCTTGGACACATGAGTGAGAAGGGGATGCAGATACTTCACAAAAGAAATTTGTTGTCAGATATTAAAAAAATTGATTTGGATTTATGTGAGCATTGTGTTTATGGAAATCAAAAGAGAGTCATATTTCTTAGAGTCAGAAAAGAAAAGAAGAGTGAAATGTTAGAGCTTGTGCATATAGATGTATGGGGACCAACTCAGGTATCATCTCTTGGTGACTCTCGTTATTATGTTACTTTTATTGATGTTGCAACTAGAAAAACTTGGGTTTATTGCATTCGAAAAAAAATGATGTTTTTGATACTTTTAAGAAATGGAAATCTTTGGTTGAGAATGAGACAGGAAAAATGTTGAAGTGTCTTAGATCAGACAATGGAGGTGAATATTGCAGCAAGGAGTTTGATGATAACTATTCATACCATGGGATTCGTAAAGAGAAGACAGGTTCCAGGAACACCACAAGAAAATGGTGTGTCAGAAAGGATGAATAGGACAATCATGGAGCGTGCAAGGAGTATGAGATTGTACGTTGGTTTTCCCTTACAGTTTTGGGTAGATGCTATAGATATTGTTGTTTACTTAATAAACATATGAACTTCAAGCTCTTTGGATGGTGGAATTCCAGAGGACGCATGGACAAGTAAAAAGGTAGACTATTCTTTTTTGAAGACTTTCGGTTTGAAACATTGTCCATATTGATAAAGAAAATAAAACAAAGCTTGAGGCAAAATCCAAGAAGTGTACCTTTATTGGATACAATGTTTAATGATTTTGGTTATCACTTATGGGATTATGAAAATAACAAAATCATTAGGAGTAGATATCTCATATTCAATGAGAAGGTCATGTACAAAGATCGGTTGCAGGGAAAGATACACAAAAAAGAAAAATCAGAATACACAGTGCTTGATGAGACCACTGAAAAATAAATTCCAAAGGTATCAAAAAATCAAAATGTACAATAGGAGCACCATGTACCTCAAACTCCTACAAGTGTTGTTAGAAGATCTACCAGGTTAAGTAGACCCCCTGAATGATACTCTCATTCATTGTATTATTTATTGTTGACTGATTCTGGTGAACCAAAATGTTATGAAGAGGCAATGCAGGTAGACACCAAAAAGAAGTGGGAGCAAGGCATGAAAGAGGAAATGGATTCCTTGGTAAATAACCAGACTTGGGACTTGGTTCAATTGTCTACAGGAAAAAAAAGCATTGCAGAATAAATGGGTTTACAAGTTAAAGGAAGAAGATGGAGGAAAAAAATGGTACAAGGATAGACTTGTTGTAAAGGGGTTTGCACAAAAGAAAGGTATAGATTTTGATGAAATATTTTCTCTTGTTGTTAAAATGAATTAAATTAGGACTATTTTAAGTCTTGTGGCAGTAGAATATTTTCATCTTGAAGGACAACCATAGGGGTATGAGGTCAAAGGGAAGGACAATTTGGTATGCAGGTTGAAGAAGATCTTGTATGGCCTAAAACAAGCTCCAAGACAATGGTATTTGAAGTTTGACAGGTTTATGACAGAACAAGGTTATAGTAGATGTCATTCTGATCACTGTGTTTATTTTAAAAAGCTAGAAAATGAAAGTTATATTATCTTGCTATTGTATGTAGATGACATGCTTGTTGCAGGGTCTAATATGCAGGATATAAATGTGCTCAAGAAGATATTAGCTAATTCATTTGCGATGAAGGATTTGGGTGTTGTAAAGAAAATCCTTGGTATGAGAGTAACAAGAGACAGGAAAAATCGCAAATTGACATTGTCTCAGGGTGAGTACATAGAGAAGGTGTTGGAGAGGTTTAGAATGAAGAATGAAAAACCAGTTAGTATACCTTTGGCCAACCATTTCAAATTAACTAAGGAAATGTATCCCAAGACATAGGAGGAGATAGAATACATGTTCAGGGTCCCGTATTCATCAACAATTGACGGTTTGATGTATGTGATGGTTTGCACAAGACCAAATATTGCACATGCAGTGGGACTTGTGAGCAGGTATATGAACAATCCAGGTAAAGAACATTGGGAGGCAGTAAAGTGGATTCTCGAGTATTTGAGAGGTACTGCTACTCATGCATTATGTTTTGGAGGTTCAAACACTGTTCTACAGGGATATGTTGATTTAGATATGGCATGTGATAAAGATAGCAGGAGGAGCACCCCATGGTATGTTTTTACTATAGGTGGAAAAACAATAAGTTGGATTTCTAAACTAAAAAAGGTTGTTTCACTTTCAACAATAGAAGCAAAGTATGTTGCTTCAATAGAGGCCAATAAAGAAATGATTTGGTTACAAATATTTATGGAGGAATTGGGAAAGAAGCAGGAAAATATCAAGTTGCACTGTGACAGTGAGAGTGCCATTCATCTTGCAAAGAAATCATCCTTCCATTCACAGAATAAACATATACAACTCAGGTACCATTTCATACGATCCATCTTGGAAGATGGACATTTGAAGTTGTAAAATATACACACTAGCCAAAATCCTGCAGACATGTTAACTAAGGGAGTAACTAGGGGGAAACTGAGTTCCTGCTCAGTTTTAGTTGGTATTCAAGCATGGATATGAATATGAGAAATTTGTCAGGTCCAAGAAGGATAATAGTCCAACAGATACAATAGCGGTGGAGTTGTTAAGATCAGTCTCCAAGTGGCAGATTGTTGGTTGTGGAGCCCGATTATCTTCCTGATTAAGAGGTCGTTGATTTCAGCCATGTTTATACCCCATGAAGACTTTACACCTCAAAAGAATGTACACTCCTCCACATGGGGGAGTGCAGGGGGGGTTACCCCCCCTGTGGGGTTTGGGGGCAAGTGGGGGTTTGGGGGTGAAGCCCCCGAAGGAAAAAATTCCTTGTAAATGTATTTTGTAATTTCATAGTAAATCTGGACCGTTCATTATAAGGTCGCAGGTATGATGGTATAAGTTATGTTATGTTTTTTTTTTCCCTAGAAGACAACCCTATTTTATGAGGGAAATGTATTGCGACTATGCATCATTGCAAATATTGTATTATGAAAGGGGATACTGTGAGAGAAAGAAGACGACGTTACAATGGGTTTGCTATAGGTTGTATCCCTTCATTAGGTGGATAATAATAAAGAAAGGACCTGCCAATTTCTCTGGTGGACGTAGCCCACACTGGGTGAACCACGTATATATGTGTAAATTCTAACCTTGTACAATATCTACTGCAAACTGATATTCAGAAAAGAACAAAAAAGATACAATGGAAAATACAAACATTACACAAAGATTTTTCACCTGGAAACCCAAACCAGGAAACCAACATATATTATATTCATACATTGTGTTACATTGTTTACAATACAATATACATATAGGAGCCAGCGGCATCCAAAAACCTAACCCAATGACTTGGATTAGTCCAAAACCCTAATTCCTTAATCGGAAATAGAAAACCATCGACAAAAAAACCATGTGCCAAAAAAAACCACCTAAATATCATGTGGTCCCAGAAATATGTCGTCCCGGAAAAAATATGTCGTACCGAAAAAAATATGTCGTCCCGAAAAAAATAAATTTTGGGGGCGCTGCCCCCGAACCCCCGCGCGGGGGGCTCCGCCCCCCTACACCCCCCCCTCTAACCCCCATGCACGCTGGACGCAGACACTCAAACACTATTGCTCGTGCAAAGAATACATTCTCCCACTTGTTGTTTTCTTTGCACACAGGGGGTTACAGGGTTACATAGTCACCAATCCAGGGAAACAATGCGCATGGATCCTCTACACCAAGAGAACTTCTCAGTGCTCATAGATTTTGTTAATGAATCTGCAACATTCTTCAAAGTGTCCACCTTCATCAGTGATACTTTCTTTTCTTCAATCATGTCTCTTACAAAGTGATATTGAACATCAA
>ML803411.1:51206-64465 GCA_009831015.1 Picea engelmannii
ATATATATATATATATATATATATATATATATATATATATATATATTATTGTTTTTTAATTTGTATTTGTTTTATTATATGTTTAATTAATAAACACTAACCTAATTGTTGATTTAACAACTAACTTAATTATTAATTAATTAATTAATAACTAGTCTAATATATTTTAATTAAACTAACTATACAAATTTTATTACTAACATTATTAATTTATTTTTCTTTTTAGCCTAAGTTTGTTTATTCATGGATGGGTGGTAGGCAAGATGTGGCCAAGGGACAAAAGGACAAGGGAGTGAGTGGCGCAGAGGTGGATGAAGGATGCAGCAGGGTGATGAAGGATCGAGTGAAATGGATGGAGGGGGAAATGGAATCAACCGAGCCAGAAGTCTTCATCACGGGGGCAATGCCAAATCAGCAGTCGAAGAATCGAGTTACCTATAATTATAGGACCCCAACAGGGCAAGAGATAAGAGAAATTAAAAAGATATTACAATAATGTCAGCTATGTTATTCAAAACTTGAATGATTGTTAACACAAATAGAGGAAAGGCGTACTAAGAAAATGAGAGTTTAGCAACCAACACATATCTAGGGCTCATTGTGATGATTTTCAAATCGTTAAAACACTATCATCATTACACAAGATATATATTCGTTTTTATCGCACAAATTGTAGGTTGGGAAAATCAAACCCAATTCACAAGATGGAAAGAACTATGGGAGAGTCTACCCACTATCACCTTAGATAAACCCTCCCCTTGCTTTAGTGAAGGAGAAATCATGCACAAGGGGGAATCTCAAGTGACCCTAGGGGAAAATGAGATGGAAAGTGAGGTTATGGAAGATGATGCCCCTATAGGTAAAAATACTAAGTGGAATGTGGATTGTGAATGAGTCTAGGAGATATTCAGTGGTTTCCAAGTTTCTGAGAGCTTGTGGAAGATAGTTGTACATGCCCGAGACACAAGAAAAGACAAGTATACAAGCCAATATATCCAATGGAAAATAAAGTGAAGCTTGTTTTCCTATATATCAGCAGTAAAAAATGATACAAATCAACAACTAAATGATAATCAAAGCTGCTAAACAAGTCACTAAAAGTCTAGTTAAAGATGCAAGAGATAAGTTAGTAATGACTAGTATAACCCAAGTGACAAAGAGCAATATTATAGCAACAATATAGGGTTGTTCAAAGATGCTATTGCAGATATATTACAAAATCCTTATGGCTGTAAAAAAATATTTCTACAGAAGAAAATTCCAACCACCAAAAATTACAAGTAAACCACCCAAAAGATGCAAATTACAAGTAAATTATTATGGCAACTTTCTAGCAAATTCTATCGGTTGAAAATACAGAAAAACTAAAAGTTTGAAAGTAATTCGATGCATTCCTAATGGTTGTAGATTTAATTTTATAAAATCAATAATATATCCTTGGCCAAATAGGATTCCCTAGTATCTCAAGCAAGCTAGTAGATCTTAGAAAAGATTCCACTTCAAACAATTTGAAAATATCATAAAATCACATTACACAATGCAAGCAATTTATTTATCCAATGCAAATTTCAGATTAGCGCCTTTGATATATTGGCTAAATGGAGTCTTGGATGTGATAGCTATACCCACAATATCCCTAGGGGTGTAATCACTTTTACTCCCTGGGGCATGCAAATCAAACTAAGGTAAATCTAAGTGGGTGTACACCCTTGTACTCCTCCTAGAAGCCTTGCCAAAAATGACTTATCAACCAAACAATGAGAAGAAAATTGGTGAGGGGTGTATGTACTTATACTCCTCCTAGGGTTTCTAACAAGAATAGCATGGAACAAGAAAAAATACCAATAAATGCAGAAATTTCCTTACCAATTCCACAAGATGAAAGATAAAACCCTAGTTCACCAAACCATATACATTCACAAGCAAGAGAAGAAGTCACCAAGAGGTGCACACCGCCTTATCTCCACAATACACCAAGATAAATCAACATAAGACATTTTCACAAGAGAGAGAGATCTAAATTTTCCCAAAGAGGGCGCAAATTTCAGCCAAGTATCCTTCTCACAATGGGAGAGCTATGATTCAAATGAAAAGAGTTTGATCTCTATTGACACTAAACCTCAAAGATAGAGTTTTTCCACTTAACAAGGGTAAACCACAAAATAAGGGAGACATTTCCCTTTATTTTTCCCCTTTACAAAGTAATATTATTTTTGCACAAAGAAAACCCCTAAAACACATGACGTCACCCCTTTTAGGGCAACATTTTGGCACTTTGACCAATTCGTTGAGCTGGACATGAAAAGTTTTGTTAGTCACAAATAAAAATAAATTATGACCTGGGGTCAAGATTCTAAAATTAGCGAAGGCTCTAAATGGTTTCGGGGCATGGAAAATTGGTAGGAGTGTTAAAAATGGCATAAAGCAGTTAAATTTGCCAAAAGGTTAATTATATGGGTCTCGAAATAGCCTTGATCACGATCCATCAAGATCGATGGCCAGGAAGCATTGTGGATTTTGAAGTTGCACAAGGGGTAATTCTAAAGGGTGATCTCGCAATTAAAACTATGGTTTCCATTGAAGTATACATGTGAGCGCCAGGTTGATTGTGGAATGTCATGCGGGTTGTTTCAAAACTACCAATCCACATCTCCACAAGGTGAAAAGTATAAAATGTCGATTTGACATTTTCATTTTTTATTATTTTCAAACTCAGGGACCATTAGAACACTGTCGCGACTGCCATTTTTTGTTGCAATCCAAATTTTCACCATTACAGCTCACTTCCAGGTATTTATCCCATTGCCATGGATCCTATAGTATTATCAGTAGCAGAGAAAAACCCTAAAAGTAATGAGGAAGCCCTAATTAACATAGATGCATATGTATTTGATCCTGATATCACTATTTCCCCAATTTATGTGTCTCTAAGGAACTTGGATGATATAAAGGGAAAGAGTATTCCATTTTTAGAAGCAGTCCATGCCTCCATTGTCCCATATGTTGTCAAGGTTTCTTTCCCATTTCCTGAATTTGTAGGTTGGTGTGTTGAGAAATATTCCCATTCAGAAAGGGTAATTGTCAATAAACATGGGTCTCAAGGCCTGTGTAGAATATATAATATGTCAATTCGAAAGTCACTCAATATCCCATAAGCATTTTCCTTTAATTATGATTCATTCAATGAATAAAAAGTGATTAGGGTTTACAGAGAATGTCAACAATTTCTACAACGAATCATTAAACCTGAACAAATGTCAAAGAGTTTATCCTTACCAATGAGTATCAACATGATGGTCATTGAAGTTCAGTGGGTTTGTTCCCTGTTGAGTCAGGTCCTAGGTCTAGATAGTGATAAATATGTTGTTGAAGTCATGTCGGGTTTTCTTTTGATTTTTTTAAGTCAAATTCTGGTCAGTCAGTCTGAATTAATTTTGATAAATTCATAGCTGACACCATTCACAAGCAGCTAGTGAATTTCCACTCTTTGAAACATTTCAGATATTATACATATCTGTTAAATATTTTCTTAGCAAGTAACCATGGAGAAATTCCTTAAGCAACTTTTGTATCTACTGAATGTAAAAGAATCACTTTGCTCATATTCATCAACAAGGTCATGTCAAGAATCTATTCTTTGATTTTCAATACAAGTTTACCCAGAGTTTTGGAGGACATGAAGATTCAACTGCAGCCAAATCCATAAAACGGAGTAGGAGACTGGGTACTTTTTCTGCATTCAACGATGATCTGGGTATATGGTTTTCATGAGCAGGGGTGATTTTAAGAACTCCCCCTAAATTTATATGTATAATAAATGGGAAAATCCCCATGATACATATGAAAATTCAAAGGCTATTTTATCAATAATATAATATGTAGATATAATGTTTTGGCTAATCTTTTACTATTTTATAAAATCTTGTAAAATCTTGGCAAATCTTTCACTGAATTATAAAATCTTGTAAAATCTTGGTGAATCTTTCACTGAATTATAAAACCTTGTAAAGTCTTGATGATTTTTTTGATAAAGTATAAAACCATATATAATAATAGGAGAATGTATTAATTAAATTGTAATATAATCACTTTACATATTTGGAAAAAGAAACATAACTTTTCCATCCTCTAGACAACGTTCCCAGCATTAGGGGTTGTGTTTGTCAAGGTTCTCATTGTACACTTGCATATCCCTCTATAAGTTTTGATGATATTTCACCACAATGTTCATGTGTGTTTATCCTGACCACCACTTCTATCAAGCTCAGTAGATATTAATATTTGCTCTGCCACTTCTATTATGGATTATTTATTACTAATTCATCAATTATGAAAGGACCCTTCAAACAAGTTCATCATAGGATGTTCCTAAATAGGAGTGCACATAATTATATCAATGAATAACTCCAAAAGTATAAGGATATTGATAGGTAACATTCCATGCATGATTTCCTCTCTAATAATCCATTTTCACCCAAAAAGAACCCCTTTCCAAGGAATAGAGGTCACTTTTACCCCTTATATTTTTGTTAGCTTATAAAAACGTTAAGGGACACATAACTTTGTAATAATGTTGGGCATAGATTAGGCCTTAGAAATATAGGGAACAAAAACACCCATTGAGCATAAGTTTTAACTATTGGATACAAATGAGACCATAAAATCTTCTAGTGGATATAAACTTAGACCTTAAAATTGTCATTGATTGCATCCAAGATTTATTGGATGAGACCATAAGCACCCTTCTGAAACATCTTCAATTGAGGCATTCTTCCAAGTTCTCGAGCTCTCAACTAGACCTATTTCTTCTTTGTATCTCCTTATTGGATGATAGACTTTAGTTAGTTCCTAGGTCTTAGATCTCATAGATTATATCTACTTTCATAGGTGTTGCATTTGCACTCCCACTTGTGGATTGATTATGATGTACCTAGTAGTCCCTTCGACCTATTCATGGTCATTTGTTGAATAATAAAATTATCATATATTATTTTACCTTATCCATATCCAATTCACTTCTATTCAAGACAAGGTAGGGCACGACACTTGTAATTATTTCGATCAATTTTCTTCATTATTCAGGGAAGTTGGTTAGAGATATTCTCACCGCATGCTTCATTTCTTTTGGGCTCACACCTTCAAGTAAATTTCACACATCACTCATCCAAAATGTCATATACAATTCCTACACTCAAGGCACACGTGGGAAAATGTATGGGAAGGATTTTCCTACACATTAGGTGTAGGTAAGTACCTAAACTAGGATTTTTGCACAAACTGACCAAAATGTGTATCTAGTGATGCCAAGTCTAATTTCATAAGACAAAGTCTTAAAATCCTTGTCTGTGTTTGTGATTGTACTCCAAATGGAAAAAATGTAGATATAAGTGATGCCAAAATTCATCATGTGATGTTGCATGATGTGACATTATGTGTCCCATCAATATCCTAAAAAAATGGCTTCCCATACTCACACCCACTGACTCTAGCAAAACTTGGATATTATTTATTACTACAACAAAATTTCAGTTGTGGCATTGTCCAAATTCTTTCCAAGATGAATAAATTGAACAATATTGCGCATTATTAAGGAATCTAACAATAATGAATGGATTGAACCTCGATCACTATTATAGTCACATGGGTGATTTCCTTAAAAATTCAGTTGATTATAAGACATAAAAGAGAACAAAGAACAACTTTACAGTTATGAAAACGAATAGGAATATTAATCAAGAACTAAATAACATGGTTACATGCACCGCACATCTTGTATATAAATTTTTCCAGGACTTCATCCATTTGAGCTACAAAAGTTGGTATTTTGTTTCCTTTCCAACAGACTCTAGAGTATCTTTCAACATCCAAGAAATAAGAGAGAGATATTGTCCTTACTAGTAGTAAATATCCAATGAGTGTGTCAAAGGGATTTTAGTGGGATAGAAGTTGAAGAGTGAAACACAACTATGGTTGGTGAGTTTGATACATTGATGAAGAATCATACTTCATGATTGACCCCATTACCTACAAGAAGAAATATTTTGGGATGTTAGTGTGAGTGGGAAAAGTATAACACATGTGGATTTATTGAAAGATGTAAGGCTATATTGGTCACCAAGGGTTATCCCTAAGAGGGGATGACTTCAAGTAAAATTTTCATCAATGGTGAAAGAAAACAAATTGAAGCATGAAATGTAATTAAGAAGCCAAGACCAAATGTGTATGTTATTGTCTTTCCATAGGACTTGGACAATTTCTCTAGTAACCAATTCTATACTGTACATCAATGGATTTACCCAAATTGTATTCAGTGTAATAAATATATTATTCCTCCATCATACCTAAGACAATGTCCAGTGTATTCAATGATGGGAATAAACACATTTGGATTACCTTAATAAAAAATAATGTTAAAATAGCTCATGTACAAGTTCAACACTTTGTTCCTACCCAAGTTAGTTCAATAGTCAAATTTAAGTTAAATGACGATGATATAAGAAATTACTAAGATGTATAAAATCAATATTGAATATATCAAACCATTATAAGATCCCCCATCTATCACTTTCCCTTCAAAATGATTATTTATAATATGTGACCTAGAGTATGTTAAGAGTACAATTTGAAAATGTTACCGGAGTTTCCTTGGGTAATAGAACCATAGACTAATCAAGGAAAACTTTAATGAGGATAATCATAATTTACTATAATTGAAACTTTCTAACCTCGGTGATAATTCATGGAAAATACAAAAAATGGAATTTTTTACATGACTATATTGTCTAGAATAGATTTCCATATTATACATTCATGGTGACTCAAGCAACTGCCACTAAATGGGACCTAAATAAACTACATAATATCCATGTCAAATATGAGCTTGTCTTTCTTAATGTTCGAAGAATCTACCTTCTATCCTATGAGTGAACTATGCAACTCATCCTTTTAATTATTGGTGCAGGGAGGGTTTTTATACCACTTTATTTAATTTATTCCTTTGATTTGAAGAACCCAATGCTTTCTCTTTCTCTTTATATAAACACCACTAGTGATGAGAATGAAACCTATTCTAAATTAAATATGATAATTAGTATCCTTCTAGAATATCTTATAGAAATTATTGGCAACCTTCCTTGGGGTAATCATTGTGAAACATATATTTGTGTGATCCTCCTTCGTCTTGACCTTGTCATTATCACAACTACATTTTATAGCGGTCTAAATGTTGTGTAGGGTTTTACTAAAATTGGCGAACACCTGGATTTTAAATCGACTAGCAATGGATTTGGCGATCCACCATACTTGCAATTATGCCTAAAATCTGGTTAATTATAGCAGTCTTTACATTGGTTCCACTAACCGAATTATCCAATGAATCTTAATACCACACTGCCATAGTCGTCCATATGACCGATACCCCTACAGTTTATATAAATAAAAAAAAATCAATGAGCGAACGAGATCATTTTTTAATTGGTAATCCAACGATCGTTATCGTTTTGACCAAAAGGTAGGGGGCCTAACAGGTCATCCCAGGCTCCAAGATGGTGAGATTCTCATGGCGTCCAAACACCTAGAGCCCCCACCATACCTCTGCACTTCGCGTCAATATATTTTAGAGACAATAGTGTATATAAACCCATACAAATTGTTTTACACAAGAAATGTGGGACTAAAACTCAATAGACTGTTTAATCAGCATCGTCGATCTCTTGATCAGATGGTTGTCAAGTCTCACCTGCATCATCTCTGCAATATACTTGATAAATTCTCTAATTGCAAGTCCACTACATCAAGTGCTTGCATAATATCCTCCACTTATTGTTTCTTGGCTGACAAGGCATCATGCAAGGATATGATCACCTCTTGTATTCCCTTTGCAGAAGCCTCTCATGCTCGAAATTCCTCGACATTGAGCTCCAACGAGTGGAAATCATTCTGTAACATAATATGTACGAAGTCTTTTACAACCAACAATAATTTTTCAGTTATCTTAGCACTGTATTTAGCAGTAAAATCAACATGATCTATGAATTGCGAAAGTTGAGAAATGTTTGATGCTAACCTTTTGCCACTAGTTACTACCATTACATGCCCTTCAAAATGTGATCTATCTACATCCTTAATCTTCATATTCCCAAGTTCTTCCATGGCACTACTGAAAGCATCATGAAGGATGGTAATACTTCTATGTAACACACCAATATCAGCATCCTTCTATTTTGTGATATCATCGAGAAGTCTAGCATTTTTCTTTAGAGACTCAAAAGATTCTGCCAAATGTGCAACTTTCTGCATTGCAATCTGCAAAACATTTGACACACTTGTAGCCACAATTCAACTCTTTGTATACCCACTACGATGCTTACAATACTCTCTTGGTAACAAAATAATTGTAGATATTTAATGGCTTCAATCACACCCTTTGTGGTAGACACCATATGGATTGGGTATGTTATTTACATGTAGAATTTTTTATGTGATTCCAAACAAATATTTTCAAGGTGCATTCATGCAACAGTCCCCCAACATTATCAAATTCCCCACAGTAATTTGGAGTAGAAATAATGGTGACCATTCTATCTGGGCAATCCAAGTTCTCAAGCTATGGTTTGACTTTAATAGGACTGCACATGTTTGAGACATAATTCTCCAATGATTCTGGTATATTCCCTATGTCCCTTGATTTAAAATGAGATATAGTATTACCATTCAGTACTGTCTCAGGAACGAATAAAGATTCTGGTACAAATGAGACATTCTTCACAGAGCTTGTCTCAAGCAAATCTACATCGTGCACTTCCTTTAACCTTTTGAATACAACAGTGGAAATCTTTGTTCTTCTTTTCTTTTCTTTTCAAGTCTACAAGTTCAAGCCTATTTTTGTTTGTTCAAGTCTCTTCCTTGTTTATTCAAATCTATTTTTTCTTGTTGCACCATGTAGTAGCAGAGTGCCTCAAAACAGAGTGCCATAAAATAGAGTGTCAACCATCTGCTTTGTTATCATACTACCTTATCCAACATTGACATAAATTTCATCATAGGCAATGTCTCTCATCTAATTGACACCAGTGCCATTCTCATGTATCTAACATCAGTGCCAATGCCATTAATGCCAAATTGTATTGACATATTGCCAACAACCATCTGCTTTGTCATCATAGGCAATGTTTCTATATTTTTGGAGTAGATCACTATGCATAGTCTAAACGCGAGGGAAGGTTCACTAATTGGGCATTCCATATCCTCGATTGCACCATTTGGTATGAGAGAAATATTTGAAGCTCTAGGAGAGTGAAGTAAGTGAGAGGAAGTATCAAATAATATAAGATAAGATAGGTAAGATAATTTTATAAATGTCCAACAAACGACCACAAAGGTTGTTCAATGAGATTTGAGACTCTCTTGCATTCTTTAAAGAGTACAAGTCCCCATATGGAACCAGGATTTACCCCTCAAAATGAAAGGCCATTTTTGAGATAGTCCTTTCAGCAATATAGATCTGAAGATGAACTTGGGTGGAAAATGAAGTAGGACACTTAACAGGACTGATATATTTGGCATGTCCTTTTGAAGATCTATTGGTTAAGGGTTAGAATTTTGTTTGTTGAAAATGATAGTGTATTGTCCTAGTTGCATTTTGGTCATACTGATGATTACTCTTTCTAACTTTGTGGATTCTTCTATGTCATTAACAATGTGACTTATAAAGTCAACATAGAACAATTGTGCTGGTTGTTGGGATTCTTCAAAGAGTATAATACGGGTGTCTTCTTGCAGCTTTATAAGAATTTGGGATTCATTTCCAGACTTTTGCAGAAATATTGTTGGTTGTTGATGGAATTTTAGGCCTGGTATTCACTCTATATTCAAACAAATCAATGTTTATTAGACCTTTCAATCATTTACTCTAGTGAGAATTTTGCAATTTGGATTGGTGGAATTGAGTCATTTTCCAAATGCTGCTACTTAATTCGGATGGTTACTAAATTTTTCACAAAAGTAGAGGTGCTTATTATTTGGCCAGAAATTGCTTAGAATCGTTTAAATAAAGAATGGTCAGCTTCATAAATTCCTCACTGAGGAAAGTGTCAGAAATGGTCTCAATGCAAATAGATACAAGGAATCTAAAATTATTGTCAAGGCTACTAGAATAATGCCTCCAAGAAAATCTAAGATCCCTATCCACTATGCTGAAAAATCATTGATGAGGTATGCATCAGAGAAACATGGACTATTAGCATAGGAACCTAGTGCGTACAACTCATTAATGTTGCAAAAAACTGTAAACTAGTAGCTTGAAGGATTTGTGAAAATATAGGTTCTTCTTCTCAATCTAGTTGAGGAAATATACAACTGAATTGAAGAATTAAGCTGATTCATTTTTTATCATATTGCGGGATTTAGGCATGTAAACTGTTGTATTACATATATTTGACTGGATATTAGGTTCCATCTTTTCCTATGGAAATAGATGGACTATCCAGCTTCAACCTATTTATATTTGTCACATACATTGAATTTCCAAATTATCGAAGCTATATCTGTCCATCCATATCAGTTGTGAATATCTTTTGTTTTAATATAATAGGTCGGTTGGTTTTTTCTCCTGTTTGGCATGTTGATTGAACTGGCCCTGTTTCAGTTCACTGAAGAAATGGATCCAGGCTTGATTTCTTTAGACCGCGAAATTTGCAGGCTTTTACAATAATGCTAAATTTGCACAAGCTTCTACAATAAAGCTTAACGTGCAATGCCTTGAATATGTTTGTATATACTCCATTGATAATGCTTTATTACTTGGTAGTTATTAATTGATAATGGTTTATTACTTGACATTTTGTGCTTCCCTTGTATTTTGGAATGCTAAACACATGTTCTATTGAACTTGGTAATATAGCAGTTTCCTTTTCTGTTAAGTTGAGGTGAGATTTATGGATTTGCATTAAGTGTTCTATAGTGAAATTTCCACACAAGAGAGCCTCAAAGAAGTCAACATATCAAAGAATCATCTTGAACAAGTTGAAGATAAAGCTTAGACATGCACTTTTCTTTCTTTGATCTATCATTTCTACCTTATGTATTCTTTGTAACTCTTTACAATTGTTTGACTAAAACAAATGAACTTGAGTAGACTTAAAGTTCTACATGGAAAATCAACTTAGACAATTTTGGTAAATTAGAATGAATGGTTGAACTTGTCATTTATGGCGAGAACAATCATATCACTAACCTTTAGTTCTTGCATGGACTTACTTCAATGGTCTTCTAATGTTCATAATTGCCTTGTATCATTTTAGAGACCAAATTTATTTCCTTTTATTCTTATTAAGAAAAGACTTATTGTTAAATAATTTGGCTCCCCAAGGAAAGGACATAACAACTTGAGGAATCACTTCATGGTATGTGAATGTGGTAACTATCATTCAAGTAAATTGTCCATAGTTTAGACTTCTAAGAACTCATTGTGGGATAATTTGGGTTTTTCAAAACTAGTGTGGATTGCAGAAATTTTCCACATTAGCAAAGGACTAACATTGCACTAGGTGCCTTGCTAATCATGTCTTGATATTTATTGATACAACCCTAGGTAAGGTCTAGGGAACCTTTAGTAATAAACACTCCCATTTCTTGTGGTTGTAAGGTGTACGGAAGCATAAAAAATCAACATTACCCTATTCCCCTAACCAAGTTTCAATTTCCATTGCATTATCATTCATGAGGTTATTTGTTGTACTACACAAACCACTCACTTCAATCGTTGCAAGAGTTCTTTTTCTTGACATTAAGGATTATTGTACATCATTTCACTATAGAGGGTTAGATAGTTTTCTGCCAAGCTTAAACAAATACATTTGATCTTGTTTTATCAGGCATACTAGCACTAGTTAGATTACATGTTTAAGAAATGTAAACAATAATGCATTTATCACAAAATATCATTATACAAAGATGTCGTAGAAAATCTATCTTTGTTAATTGAAAAATTACAAACTAATACAATGTTGTACATACAATATAACCTTTCACTAATTATCTAAATAAATTTGTATGACTATTAATCCCACACACAAAATCAATGCAAGTTCTCTAGGCTTGTATGTCATCTTACAACCTAGGGTTTTGAGGTCATTTGCTACACACATGGACAATTTTACTTCAAAATCCATTTCTAACCAAATAGAGATGAATTTAACAAAAGAGAAAGAGGTTTTTTTCAATCACATACCAAATAACAAAAGAATCCTTTAGTTTATACACAGATGTTATAATTTGGGAGATATGCAACAAGATTTGAGGCCTATTTTTCAAGAATATTTAATTTCCTGTTTTAGTCATTATTTGTTGGCACGTATTTCGAGAAGATGGGAATGAATTTCAAAAATATGAGTGAGGTTTTTCTTCAAAACAACCTCATTTACAAAAACCTCTCCCAGTTTTGTAACAGGTATTATAGTTAAAGAGATATCACTTCATCTTTGACTCCTATTTTTACAAAGATGCAGAAAAAAGTATCCTATTGTCTTATTGGCATCCAAGTTACAATGAAACAAAACTCAATGGCTTGTTGTGTTGATCCTATAGGGATATAAAAGGAATATTGTCTTGCAAACTCTTGAAGTTGACCCAAGTGATTTTTCTTGTATGGATGACTGTTTTGGCACCTTTTTGTTTGTTTGATCTTGGTTGGTAATGTCTCATTATTTAGGAGGACCATTATGTCATGTTGCATGGTGCTAACTCAGGCTGCATGTTAATGTTGAATTCATATTGTAATTGTACAATTCCTTTATAGTACTCGTACAAGCCTAGGATATACTCATTTTGGACAAGAGAGGAGGGTATATAAATTTGCATGTTGCAGACTATTGAGAAAGTATTTTATGACCCTTCTAATGCTTTGGATGATTGCTCCTTAATGCTCTATTTTAGTGTGCCATATCATTAGTACTCTGTTTTAGGATCTTGTCATATCCCTGACCTTTCTTCTTTGTGCCATATTTTAGGAATGGATCTATTTGTTCTTCTATGACTGTCTCATCCTATAGTACTTGGAATCTATTAGTGAATGCATCATTGGCATCCTACCCATCCTAGGACTATCTGGTAACAACATGAATACTATTTTCACTGAGAGGGATTTCTAGCCAAATCCCACCTACTTGAGTCCGCGACAATAGTAGCCACACACACTTTATATATATATGTCTCAGACTCTAACAGAGTCGAATGAACGAACAGAGTTATTATATGCGTCT
>ML803411.1:90743-104706 GCA_009831015.1 Picea engelmannii
TTAATAAAAAGATACTTTTCCCGTCCCAAATGCACGAGTCTTATGTGTTTCATTTGATTTATGTTTAATCTCTAATCCTCTAGTAGAACAATAGCATGCATGCGTAGTTTTGTCTTGATTGCAGGATCGCTTTTTGGAAGGAGTAGCAGAAGTAACGGGATAAAGCTCAATGGAGGATCTACACCAATCGTCGATAAAAAGGTTAGTTGGTTCTTCCCATGTTTGCATGTGAAAAAGGGTTTTTGATTTGGGATAGAAGGTTAAAAGTAATTTCTTAAGGGTCATGATCTACATGCAAGTTTAATCCCTAGCTTGTTAGTCCGTAGGGTATAATTTCCCAACAACAGAATTGGCGACTCCGTTGGTGACATTTTACTCTTAGGGTTTTCGTATTTCATTGAAGGTTTTTGGGTAGTTTAAAGGAATAAAGTTGTTGTTTCTTTGTTGTTTTTGTTTTCTGTTAGGTCAAAAGCTAGCAGGGAACCTGGTTATCTATACCAGTTTTTCCTTGACTGTTGCTTGACATTTATTCTCGGAACACACAGAGGTACACGCGGCCTGCATAAGGCCTGCACGCGTGTAACCCGCGCCCTAACCTTCTACAGCTCGCGTTTGAACGCCTGCTGTAGTGGTTTCAGTAGCGTGTAGAGCCCAGGAAGCTTAAGAGGCAGTCTCCTCTTCCCTGTCAAAAGTTGACCTTCTCATGGGGCTTTCTGGATCCTGTCTGGGTCTTGATTAGTTTACTGTCTTGTTTTCAGTCTGCCTTACAGTGTCGTTTATTCTTTGCATTTGTTTTCTTTTTGAAATTTTTCCTTTTCTGTTAAGGTAGAAGCATCCAAGCCTTTCAGAGACCCTAGTTGTCAATACCAGAGGCCTCTTTCAGGTCTGGGCTACCTGTGTTTGATTTTTTCTTTGATTTTATACCTACACGCGGGTTGTTTCAGTTCTGCTCGCGGGTACCCATGTGCTGTTGTAGCTCAGCACGCGTTTGAACGCGTGCTGTCTCAGTGACAGTCGCGGGCCTGTCTGGTTGCCTTTCAGCCTGGGTGGGGCAGTCATCCCCTCCTGTGGTGAGAAGTGTGTCTTTCAGGGTTTGGAGTCTAGGGTGCATAGTCAGTAAGTTAGGGCCTCATATCCTTAGCTTATGTTTTTCTTACTTAATGTTTTGATAGGAAAGACAAAAGGAAAAAATTGTTGTTTTATGGTTTTTAGACAAGTGTTAGAATTGGTGCTTTCTGGATAGCTTTTTTGCATCTCTGCTCTGATTCTTTTGTGATCTACGCTTTAAGCCAGAACTTTATTTTGTTTTCTTGGTTTTTTTCTTGTCGTCATTTTCCCTTTATTGCATCATTTGGCAATTAAATAAAAAAATATATATCTTGTTTCATTTTCTTCTTGCTTTGAAGATTGTGTTGTTGCATCAGTAGCTAGGAAGAAGTCTTTTTGCATAAGTTTTTGCAGTGCATTTAGAGTATAAGTAGCTCGCAGATCTGAGTGAAAGTCCTTTATATTTACTGCATGAGATCTTAGTAAGTTTAAAAAGAAAAGAAGTCTTTCTTGTCGGAAAGTTGCTGGTTTTTCCATTGTTTGTAAAAGTTTTTGTTTCCAAGCATTTCTTGTTCATTTTTCTTTGAGTATTTTTACACACCATCAGTTTTGCTTTCATACCTTGTGACTTAAAAAGCCCATTAAAATCAATGCTAAATAAAATCAAGTAGACTTTTTGTTTGTAGGGTGCATACACTAGCTCAGGACTAGGGCCCTGGAATAGGTTGGAGATTAAATTCTCCAAGGCCACCCAAACTAAACATTGGAGTCTGTCAATAGGGAGTGTAGAAGTCCAGTTACGGAAAGTTATCCGGGACCCCCCTCTAACACAGGGGCTAAACACGAGGTCGCGTAAGGAAAGGTAGCGGAGATAACCCCACCAAAGTTGGACCGAACGTTGTGGAGAACACATATTGAGGATTTGTTAAGGGATTCTGTCGTTTTCATTTTCCACGGAGCTTCGTGGATCTCGAATCCGTTCGAGGTCCTCAGTAGTTTTCCAGACCATTTTCTCTCGATACCCTTGACAGGTTTCAGGCTTGATACCCTGCTCATTGTGGTCTACCCGACTATCGACTATACCCGCCTGGTGACTGTTCACGTGCTGGCAAACTAGTTGCCTATCTTTTCTAGGGACATACACAGGTGACTGCGGGGGTATACCGCGGTACCTAGGACAGACATCGGGCCACGCTTTGCAGAGTATACCCGGAGGGTGCTTCCGTATTCGAGTTGCACTTGCACTGGTAAGTTGCTCTAGTGTTGGTTGTTGTAACTGTTCTTCCAACTAGTTTAGTGCTTGCTTGATTTATCTTCTAGGGGCTTTCTTTTAGCGAGTGTTACTGTTTGTTCGTGTAGAATACCTTAGTGTGTCGTGAATATTCTCACACAGTGGAGGATTCAGAGCTCCGCTGGTCACGAAGGCTTCTGGGCCTGTCGTCGATTATACTGGAGCCACCCCCGCCACCATTGAGGCGGAATCTAGACCATCAAGGGTCTTTCGAAGCAACCGGGGCTTTTGAGCCCGAACAGCTCCACGAGGAATCGACCACCAATCTTGGATTGGTTGAGACCTCAGCCATTGATACTTGGCCGGACATTATTGTGCCAATTCAATTTTACGAACGCCTGTCAGTGCCTAACCCAGTGATGGAACCAAACTCTGTTACTCCAACTGGGAATTCTTCCATTCCCATCACTGTTGCTACCACAGGAGAAGCTTCTCCTAACTTGCCTTTGTCGACGGTCCGGGCCACCATGGTCTCGGTCGCAACTACGTCACACAGTGGACCGACCCCATCTATCGCGGCAGCCACACCTCCTTACACACCTAGTGCAACAGGCCCACCGTTTTCATACGGTATGCCTAGTTCGGGTACAAGCCCTGTACTCACTTACTCCACTTTACAGACTTTGGGTCTGGGGGCAGGGAGCTCTAACGCTCCCCTGCAAGGTCAGCTTGGGGGCATTCATGTCCCTTTCAACGCTTTTCCTTACGCTGGAGGTCACATCCCTCCTTCATACCCTTCGCTTGGTGGGCCGCATCAGCAGTCCGTCGGGCAGCCTGCACACACGAGTCCATTTGGAGCAGGGAATCAAGGAACACCTGCGCAAACTCAGCCGGTAGGTTTGTCACCATTTGTTTGGAACGGGACGTTTGGTAATAACACTTTTGCATCCGCTTCCTTCCCAGCTGGGGGCACACCCATTTTTGGACAGTCTACACCGGCACAAGGTACTATTCCTGCGACGGGGGCACATATACCAGGACCTTGGAACTCAGGACAAGGATCCGTTCCTTCCTCTGGCATTCCAATCTGGGGTAATTCTTTCCACATTTAATGGAACCCCGGACAGACTTCTATGCCTCTCTCGTCAGGACCGGCATGGGGTAATCCTTCCCAAAGTCCACCGAACACGATGAACGCCCAACATCCTATGTCCTTCATGGGGAATCAGCCAATGATGTCTCTTCATATGCAAAACCCTTACACTGGTCAGGGCCAAGGTTTCTACCAGAACCCCGGCCAGCAGCCAAACTTTTCCTGGCAACCTGGTGCCAATCAAACTCCAGGACCCCTTTATCCAGGCTATCAGCAGCAACCAAAACTACCATTCTTGGCGATGTTACACTTGCCATATTTGACACGGTTGTTAAATGATCATATCTGTCACGATCCACATTGCCTCCTATGCCAACAAAGTTGCCTTCAGACATTCCAAAGTTCGAGGCCAAGCCTAACGAAGATCCAGGTGATCACGTGACTACTTTCCACCTTTGGTGTTCATCAAACTCACTGAAAGATGACTCCGTCCAGTTGTGATTGTTTCAACGCACCCTTATTGGGAGTGCTGCGAAATGGTACATAGAGCTTGATCGTCCACGATACTCTTCTTTTGGAGAACTGGCGATGGTCTTCCTTAACCATTTCCAGTTACCTGTGAGATACGACGTCGACACAGAGTTGCTAGCCAATTTCGAGCAGACGACAGCGGACCATATCTCGGATCACATTCGAGAGTGGTGACGCCGAAAGAGTCTTATCAAAGTACCAGTCCCACCAACATTCCTGCTGGAGTGGTTCATTAAGTCCTTGGTCCCACAGTTGTCCAAAGACGTCGCCACGTCCGGAGTTTTCTCTGAAGAAGATGCCATTATGAGGGCTCAACAGTTTGAGCTCATCTATTCTCAGTCCGGTTTGTTATACAGCATCTTACCAGATGCACCACGTTCGATACTGGAGAAAACTAGACAGAGAACCGGACCACATGCCGATGGTATCGTTGGTTCAGCACAAACCAAGCCCGCTGAGCAATTGACAAAACAATTGCAACAGTTATCTATACAACACTCAGCGGCCAGCCAGACTACTACTTTGGCTGCTCCTCCTACCCAAACATCGGAAGTACACTCCGTGCAGACGACTAACCCAAAGGCCAACCAGTAGCCTAAAGGGAAGAAAAAACAACGTAAGAGGGGTAAGGGGGATAAAAAACCAATTGATAATGCTGGCGAGGGCCCCACGGAAAAGAGGAAGGCGAGGTATCCATGCAACTTATGTGCGGAAGACCACCCAACCCATCTATTCCCTCGGCTTGCGGAGGCCCAGAAGTTTGTCACACAGCAACAACAAGCCGTGTTGACTAATCCCTTTCAGCATGGGCAAAATTTAACTCAAGCCTCTGCAAGTGGCGAAGGGGGCAGCCAGCGAACGTATATATGGTTAAAAGTGATGCTTTCATAACGACTAGAGCGCATGACTATAGCAAACCAAGCGCTTCTGAGAGGGGCAAAGAAGCTGAGATCCCATCTCTTCCTCTACAGATCGAGAAGACGTTGGGTGAAACAATGACATGCATTCCAAAGGGTGCGTTTAAGAGGGATTCTCACAATCTAAACGCAAGGGCCGCCCAGAACTACTCTGTGGTGGAAGATTTATCACAAACCCCTTGTGCTATGTCTGCTTTGGAGGTCCTCCAAAGTTTCCCTGCTCAGCGGAAAGCCTTGTTGACTGCTTTAGGCTCTACTGAGACTTGTAACCCGGGTACCATCATGTTAGATACGACTGACTTGAAACCTCGTTTTCCTTACCACGTCACATTTCAGATAGTAGTGGCTCACCCCACGAAAACTTTTACACGGAATATCTACCGCACGGTGGTCGACAAAGGTGCTTCGACTTGCGTCATGTCGTTAGCATGTTGGAAATCCATTGGTTAGCCCGAGTTGTCTCCATCACCTACTCTCCTTACTGCGTTTGATGGTCGTTATTTCCGACCACATGGCATCATTCCTTCTTTCCCTGTGCAGTTAGGGGGAAAGACCGTGTGCGTTGAAGTAGAGGTAGTTTATGCCCCCATCGACTACAATCTCTTGTTAGGTCGTAGTTGGACTTATGCCATGCAAGCAGTGGTCGCTACCATTTTCCGAGTCCTCCTGTTTCCACATGAAGGCCGGATAGTGACCATAGATCAGTTGTCCTTCTCTCGACCTGACCCAGCCTTGGGGGCATCCACGGTTCCCATGGTATATAATCCTCAAGTCGGTGTCGTTAACATAGGAGTTGGTTTGTGCCCATCTTTGATGGGTACTTTCGATTACCCACCTCCTCAAGGCGATTTCAAGTTTATATCGACTCACCACAAGGCTGAGATTTTTCATGTTTTTTCGTTCAGCACGACTTACTTTGAGGATCCGTGGATTCTTCCTTCCCCATCAAACACGATGGATGTGACAGGGCATGCGGGCATGTCTACGCCCTTGTCGGCCGCTGAAGTAGCGTACTCTTTGGTCCAACAAGCTTCAGCTACTCCCGATCCGACTCCCGCACAATTGTTGGATCCACTTCCAGAGTCTATCTGGGCTCAGGATTCTCTTGCCAACACCGATTCATTAGATTTAGTCTTGCCTTCAAACGAAGCTATAATTGAGGCAATGACCGGTCCGGACAAACCCTGGGAAGATCTTCATCACAGATCATATTTCCTCCCAGAGTTACACCGAATTGAGGCAGGAGAATTCACTATCACCATCACGGGAGATTAGCCTTGTCTCATTAATCTCTTAGCTACACAAGATATTTATGCTGAGGGAAATATGGCGACTATCGCTACCATGATACCTATCAATATCTCCCGAAACCCCAGCATCGTGGAGAATGTCTTCATCGGAGCGGATTGCTCCCCTGAAGAGATTCAGATTTACACGGATCTGTTTAAAGAATTCCGCGATGTTTTTGCCTGGTCTTATGAGGAAATGCCAGGTATAGATCCGAAAATAGTTGAACATGAGATCACTACGTATCCTGATGCTAATCCTGTTCGATAGAAACTTCGTCCAGTTAATCCTAGGAAAGCAGCAGCCATCAAAGCTGAGGTTGAGAAATTGCTTAAGGCAGGGTTCATATACCTTATTCACTTGACTCAATGGGTGTCAAATCTCGTGCCAGTTGATAAAAAATAAGGCACAATTCGCGTCTGTACTGATTTCTGTGATTTGAACAAGGCATGTCCAAAAGATAATTATCCAACCCCCTTCATCGACCAGATCATTGATGAGTGCACCGGTTGTGAAGCCTTTTCGTTCATGGATGGTTTTTCGGGCTATAATCAAATCCAAATCAAACCCGAGGACCAACACAAAACGACAATCATCTGTCCGTGGGGTACATTCGCTTATCGGAAGATGCCTTTTGGCCTCAAAAATGCTGGAGCCACTTTCCAGTGGGCCATGTCTTTTGCGTTTCATGATCTCAAACACATAGTCGAGGCCTATCTAGATGATTTAGCATCATGCTCTCGCAAGCGAAAAGATCATCCTACACACCTCAGACTCATCTTTGAACGCTGCCGCTACTTCCGGATTCGCTTGAATCCCAGCAAATGCAGCTTTTGCGTCACGTCAGGACGTTTGTTAGGTTTCATCGTTTCAACAACGGGGATCATGGTGGATCCTCTTAAGGTGGAGGCAATAGTCCAGTTTCCCTCCCCACTCACAACCTTACAACTTCAGAGTCTTCAAGGCAAGGCGAACTTCTTACGACGCTTCATCGCCAACTATGCCGAAATTACCAAGGGCTTCATGCGTTTACTAAAGAAATACGTTCCTTTTCTCTGGGACGAAGCCGCGCAGCACTCTTTTGACGCATTGAAACACGCCTTTACAACCGCACCTCTGCTACGGACACCGAATTATAACAAGGATTTCCTCTTATATCTGGCTGCCACGGAGTCAACCATAGGCATGGTTTTAGTTCAGGAAGATGATTCATTTTCTGAATACGTGATCTATTACCTGAGTCGAGGCCTCGTAGGACCAGAACTTAATTATACCCATCTTGAAAAACTTGCGTTGGAAGCAGTTCACGCTGTTCAACAGTTCCGTCATTATGTTATGTTTCGCAAGACCACCGTCGTTGCCGTCGTGAATCCATTCCAGTACATGTTGACACGACGAGTTATCGGTGGAAAAATCAGTAGATGGATGGTAATCTTCCAAGAATTTGACTTAGACTTTATTTCAGCCAAGTCCAAAAAGTCACTGGTCTTCGCAAAACTTATCTCGGAACTTCCGGTTGAGTCAGGTGACGTTGTGCCTGAGGAATCGCCTATCCGGAGGGATATGTTTTTGATTGAATCGTCAGACCCCTGGTACGGAGATATACTGATCTCTCTCCAGACTTTGAAGTGTCCTACCTCTTCTTCTCGTGATGAGCATCGGCAGATACGCCATCAGGCCAAGAACTATCTCATACTCAATGATACTTTGTATCGGAGAGGTGTAGACTGCATTCTACGCCGATGTCTCACTCATGAGGAGGCCGTCATAGTGCTCAACGATTGTCATACAGGAGCCTGTGGCGGTCACTTATCCAGGTTGGCAACAGTCCAAAAGATCTTACGAGCAGGTTACTTCTGGCCCACACTTATAAAAGATTGTATCGAGTCAGTCAAGAAGTGCCATCCATGCCAAATCTTCTCACGGAAGATGAGGGCACATCCAACTCCCATGTTTCCTGTTATCACCGTTGGTCCCTTTACTAAGTGGGGGATTGATTATACTACTTGCAACCCCCCGTCCGCCAGGGGGCACCGCTATATCATTGTAGTTGTCGACTACTTCACTAAGTGGGTCGAAGCTATGACGACGTTCAAAGATGATGGAGAGACTGCAACTCTCTTCTTATTTAACCAAATTATAGCACGGTTCGGCGTCCCGAGAGAGATTGTCACTGACCATGGCAGTCACTTTCAAAACCAAATGATGTCCGAGTTAACATCAAAGCTTGGATTACGGCAAGAACACTCATCACCTTACTACCCCCAAGCCAATGGGCAGGTGGAAGCTGTTAAAAAAACGCTTAATACAATGCTATAGCGAACCATCAACTCAGCCAAGTCAAACTGGCATTTGATGTTATATTCGGCATTATGGGCTTACCGAACATCAGTTAAGACTACAACCGGTTTCTCACCTTTCCAACTCGTTTATGGGCTGGAGGCAGTCTTGCCCATCGAATGTCAAATTCCATCTCTGAAATTGGCAGTACAGTTATTTCCAGACACTTCTCTGCTTGAAGAACGGTTAGTACACCTAGAGCAGCTTGATGAACAGCGTCGTGATGCGGCACTGGCCAACGAAGCTCATAAACATAAGGTTAAGTGTCAATATGATAGGTCCGTTCGTCCTTGGGTTTTCTCTGAGGGCGACCTTGTCCTGGTTTATGACCAAGATAAGGACCCCCTGGGGGCAGGAAAGTTCAAACCCATGTGGTTCGGACCCTTCATTATTAAGGAGGTTTTAAAGAAGGGCGCTTATCGTTTGGTCGATTTTGAAGGGAATGCTTTGGTGGAGCCTAGGAATGGGCTCTACCTCAATAAGTATTACTCATAGAACGGTCACTGTGGGTAACTTTTTGTAACATATGTATAGTCTTTATGCTATTACTTTCTTTCGTTTCTTTTGAAAAACGTGTCATGGATGTGTCATTAATGTTATCTTTCGTCACTATGGCAGATGTCAAGTGAGTCCGAGGTGTTCATTGGGTATGCAGACGGTGTTAGTCGACACACGCGGAGGCTTGCCTCTGCAGCTTGGGTAATCTTTACACCACAGGGTCAATTGTTATCTTCCGGAGGGATATGCTTAGGTGACACCACAAACAATGTTGTTGAGTATAGCGCAGTTATTGAGTTGCTTCGTGACGCTTTGTCATTGGGCATCTCTCGTCTCCGGGTCTATCTAGACGCTCAACTAGTTGTGTCGCAGCTGAACAGAATATACCGTGTGCACGATCCTAATTTACACCGACGATTCCTTAGGGTACGTCTCTTGGAACGCAACTTTGATTATATTACATATTTTCATGTTCCTAGGAGTCTAAATCAAATCACAGATACTCTAGCTAATCACATTTTAGATTGGCATCTTGCTCACACCTAAAGAAGATCATGATCATACACATGTAAATACATTTTTGTACACACCATCCATAAGACACAGAAAATAAATAAAAACCATATATAAATATCATAAAATCCTCAGAGTACATATATGGGCACAAGCGCCTCAAAAAGTGGGAACCATAACGAGTCACTGGGGCTTATGCCCTCAAAAAATATATATACATATCGGTGCTCAAGGCACATCAAAGTCTACAAGTCTGTTCAGGGCCTATGGGCCCTATTATAATCATGTACAGCTCGGCCCAAACGCCTAAACAGTCGGACCCATGTCCGAGGTAACCCAACCATATGAGTCTGCATGGAGGGCGGCATGTCCTCTATCTCAGCCATGGGAACGGTGTGAGTGAGCTCAGTGAAGTTTTGCTCAATCCGCCTAAGAGCCCTCTCGGCCTCTCCTGCTGGAGGGTTCCCTGCTACTGCTGCCCCTCCGGCGGCGGAAGCTACGGCCTCTGGCCGTGGGCGGCGCCGGTTCCGCGCAAAATCAGTAGGTCGCACAGGTTCCACGTCTGCACGCAACACAATGTTCACCCATCAAAAACTTTGTTATACAAAAACATGATATATATATAAAAAGACATAAAAATTACATATGCAAACAAAAAAACTGTACTGGTGAAGACTTACCCATCTCCCCTCACTCCTCACCAGGAGGCATTGGTATCGCTGGATCTCTGGAAAAGTCGATCCCCGCGTATGGGTAGTCCTCGATAGCGGGGATCTGCCGTGACAACCAAGCAAAAAAGTCATCGTTGAAGGCCTCTACGATCCTTCCACCACCCTGTCGCGGCAGTAATGCTGCCCATCTACATACTGCGGGGAAAGTCGCCAGATGTCCTCATACTGTCAGCCGAGGACTGAAGCATGGAACTCTCTCAAAGAAAAACGAACACAAGATGGTCCCAAACCCGAAGTTCCTGTGTGTCCGCTGTCGGAAATCAGTCAATTGCCTCTTCATGATCTCTAACAGTGTGGTACTCAAGTCGAAAATTTGTGCATTCATGCACTGAATTGCACAGTTCATCTGTGCGCGCAGAGCCTGGTGCATGGCTGCAGAGCCGGTAATCCGCCCAATGAGCGATAAAATAGTCTGCAGGGTGAGGCTGGTGATCCTACCAATGAGCACCGAAGAAGGTCTCGGATCGGTCCCAGCCTCACAGTACTCCTCAATCAATTCTGAGACTTTGCTCGGCCCCGCAGGAAACGTCTACAAGTTAACAGGTTCCACTCTCCTCGAGAGGCCCGTCAAAAAATAGATATCCTCGGTGGTGGGCACCCCGGATTGCCCCTCTATCATAAATGTCTCTGCATCTGGGTGCCAATAGTCAACCAAGGCATTCAGTAGCTTGGGTTGAGCGCACATGAATGGACACAAGAAAAACTTCACCAAACCACACTGTGACAGCACGGCCATCACATTTGGATCTGCAGCCACTGCCTCATTGGCATCCTCATGCTCTCTCTCTCTCCAATGAACATACATCCTGCAAAAGTCACAAAGTAAAAATGGAGAGTTTAGATCTTGCCCAAGTCCATTTGCCATTGCGCGGGGGTAACCCGCGGGCTGTCGAGGCGATAGTCGCGGGTACCCGCGCGCAGTTTTGACTCTGCGTGCGGGTACCCGCGGGCTGTCTCTGGACAGCCCGCGGGTTACTAGGGCCGACCTCTTAGAGGTCGATGGCCACCCCCCAAAAATGCTCAAAATTAATAAATGACGTATTGAAATGCAAGATGAGGGAGTTTGTACTTACTTGGTCCAAGAAGAAGTTTGTTTCGTCCACTGTAGCTCCCGGAATCACGATCTCTGGCAAAGGGGTTCTTTTGGCTCCAGAGTCAATTTCCAAATCAGCAATGGTGATAATGAGCTGCCATTTTCTATTTATAGACTTTTTGGCCTTTTTTTGTCACTTTTTTGGGCCCTTTTATCAGTTTCTTTATACCAAAAACCATTTTGAGTGGTTCGGGAGTGATGTGGGAGGGATTTGATCAGGTATTGGGACGTTTTTTCATTGAGTTTCAGAAAATAAAAATAAAAAAATGTACATAAGGACGGTCCATAAAAAAAAATTCAAAAAATCAACCTGAGCATATAGGGTAGGATTTCATCCCCACTGTTGCATCTCGTTGCCTTTTGTTCTTACGATATAGGATCAATCCCATCCGGTTGTGACACAGAACCGTCATATCTGCTCTAGAAGTGTCACAACTTTGTGGTAAAGCTTACCAAAACATGGATTCCCTAGGTAGTTCATGGTTGCATTATGGTGTCCATGTCGTTTCTGACAACATAGTAGGCTCGGGAGTCTGTATAGTCTTTCCTGGATATGAGTTTGAGCCTCATTTGCATGGGTCTTTTTTCACTCTTTGTCTTACCCTCCAGACTCCCAAAACATAACGGGTCTCCTTTTAAGCCCTTTTCAGACCCTTTAAACATGAAAAGATTGTCGAGCGATCTTGTGACCCTTCACGCTCGTTAAACTGAAATTTGAAGTCACATCTGTCCGGCGGTAGTTTACCCCTTTTTCGGTCCGGATGGTCAACTGTACGAACAAAGGAATACTCTATTGAATTCCAATTCTTTAGAAGAGTATCCTCAGGTATAATTTTATTCCTTTTTCGGGCCTGAGGGACTAAATTTACGAAAAAGAAACCCCCCCGGAGTCCATAGTTAATCTCTTTTCAGACTCCCTAAAAGTGAAAAGATTGTCGAGTGACCTTATTCTTTCACACTCGTTAAAAAGGTCCAGAAGAATATTCCTGACGGAGTCCATAGTTAAGCTTTTTTCAGACTCCTTAAAAGTGAAAAAAATCGCCGAGTGATCTTGTCCTTTTCACACTCGTTAAAATGGTTTTGAATTGGCATCTAATCGGTGCTAGTTTACCCCTTTTTCGAACCGACTAGACTATTGACGAAAAAGGTACCCCATTGGAGTTTTCTTTTATGCTTTTTTAGACTCCCTAAACATGAAAAATCACCGAGCTTCCCTTCTTTGGGCTCGTTAAACTTACATCGAAGGACGTTACCATTGTGTGTTCTATCAACCGCATTTGCAGCCTTTACCCTTCAGCCTAGTAACAGTTTGTGCCTACGTTTTAACACCTTTGGCCACTGGAGGATTTTTCCCGAGTATCATTTCCTAGAACATTAGTCTTGTCCTTGTGACTTGAGCTTGTATGTTTTTTGTGCTCGGTCCTCCGTTGTAACGTAATATTCCTTTCTTCTTTTTTCCAAATCAACAAAAAGAACAAAAAAATCAAATATACCCCAAAAAGAGGATGGGAAAAGTATTTTCTTTATTGGCAGCATTATGAGTCTCCCTTGGATAAAGCACATATGTCTGTTTGATTCATCAGACTTTGGGATGTAATACGACCTTAGGAAGCTTAGCTCGTTATAGAGTTATGTCCTCCACCATTTGGTTACTCTTCCAAACATATGGAGAGTTTGCGTTGCCTCCTGCTTCGTAGACTTATGATTAACAGACATGTTTCCTGAGTCTTATCACTTGTCGTGCTATTGTCCAAGGGAAGTTGGTTACTAAGCCTGAGTCGGCCCCTCTGCAATGTGTCTCTTGTCCGCATACCCGACCATCCTGAACGTCCAATCAAGTCTTTGTTCGAAATCACTGAAGCCTTCAGTCCGATCATCAACATTATCAATTCCACAACCGACGAGTCGTCGAAGACCTCTGGGTAGTGCAGTCGTACACTCATATTACACTCCTACCCGAGTTTAGAATATTTTGAAGTTGTTGCTCGAGCTCTGAAGTACAGCCATCAGGCCGAATTAGCTTCTGAGAGATGGATACTTTCTATGTATATCTTTCTGATTTCGAGATGTAGCTCCGCTGTGTATTGTTCACAGCTACTCTTTATAGTTATTTTCCATGGATCTACAGTGTATTTGAT
Source organism: Picea engelmannii (assembly GCA_009831015.1). Taxonomy (NCBI): domain Eukaryota; kingdom Viridiplantae; phylum Streptophyta; class Pinopsida; order Pinales; family Pinaceae; genus Picea; species Picea engelmannii. Next base: position 104,163 of record ML803411.1, read on the forward strand.
TGGTAGCCATGGTTCTGATTTATCCCGAGCATGGGTATGCCCGCCTCGGTGAGACATTTGATATTTCTTGCAGATGGCACCTCCTGATTCCTGATTCCTGGGCTCACTCATTCAGCATATCAGTACAGATTGGTAAAGAATTGGTAATGTATTTTGGCCATCAGATGCTCTTCTGACCTCACACATTAGGCGGCATCTGTTATAACCCTAAATTGCACCATCCATGCTTACCTGGAATCAGGCCAACTCATTGCCCTTCATTGCCAAAGCCATCTTGAACAAACTCTTCAAAAACCTCCTAAATTAAGTAACCCACTCCCTAACCTATCACTGGGCGCGTTGGAACGCGGGCAGGCCTTATACTGCACGCATTGGAACGCTGGCTGGCCCACTACAACCCGCGTTTACCTAACAAAGAAAAAAATCAGGAAAGTTTCCGACGGAACGAAAATCTTTGGGTCAGTTAACTGGAACTCCCAGCCATGCATGGCCGAGAGTTCGTCTAAAACCCTAGCTCCTTCTAGCCTATAAAAGAAGGGGTAGG
>ML803411.1:108624-128406 GCA_009831015.1 Picea engelmannii
ATGTGATTTTAGTGCACCATTTTGGATTTTTAGTGTTTTTTTAGTATGGGAGTGGATCGTAATGACTAGTAATAGTGGAAACGGTATGAAATGGATGGATTTTTTATATGAAGTGAATGGATTTGAGAGATTGAGTGATACACCTGTTGGATGAAGGTTGCATGTCTACTAAATTTTATGCATGGGAGAATAGGTATGATGGTTTAAATGTTGTGATGAAGTGTTGAATTTATAAGTGGAGGTTTGAAATATTTGAATATCATACCTTGATATATTCCATTGACTTTGAACACTGGTATGACCTATAAACTATCCAATGTTTTGAAACTACCATCAATAAGGATCAAAACTTGCAATATTGTAAGTATGCCTATAGGTGTCATTTTGAAGTTGACCCAAGTGATTTTTCTTGTATGGATGATTGTTTTGGCACCTTTTTGTTTGTTTGATCTTGGTTGGTAATGTCTCATTAGTTAGGAGGACAATTATGTCATGTTGCATGGTGCTAACTCAGGCTGCATGTTAATGTTTAATTCGTATTGTAATTGTACAATTTCTTTATAGTACTCGTACAAGCCTAGGATATACTCATTTTGGACAAGAGAGTAGAGCATATAAATTTGCATGTTGCAGACTATTGAGAAAGTATTTTATGACCCTTATAATTCTTTGGATGATTGCTCATTAGTGCTCTATTTTAGTGTGCCATATTGTTAGTGCTCTGTTTTAGGATCTTGTTCATGAATATAAGATCTTGTTCATTATTTGGCATAGTGTGCCATATCTCATGCAAGATATTTAGCAAAGCATGTCCATGGTAGAGGAGCAACTTAGGACCCTCCTAGCCTAGTAATAACTTTCAAAGATAGTGTCAATGCCAACCTTGGTTATAGAGTCTGTTGACTAGCTTAGGGATTCATACTTGGTTGAAACAAACTTAGACTCAAGATCCCATAAAAAGTTCATTGTCTACTAGTTTTACCCACTATGAGAAGGTAACCATTAGTAGAAAAATCCCATAATGGAAGTCTTGGTTATGGCACACTCTATAGGACCTTATTCATGAGATACCTCGCCAGATTTAGTTTTACCTTGGTTGCGAAGATGTCAAACTTTGAATCACCTACTTTTGGTAATCTCATATCATGTAGGTCTACAACACCCTTGTGGATAACATATTTCCTACCTTACTGACAGATAAATTGTTAATAGATTCCATGTCATATAGCCTTAGATAGCAGTGCAAATTGCATGCTTCTTATATCTATGTGATTTTAGTGCACCATTTTGGATTTTTAGTGTTTTTTTAGTATGGGAGTGGATCGTAATGACTAGTAATAGTGGAAACGGTATGAAATGGATGGATTTTTTATATGAAGTGAATGGATTTGAGAGATTGAGTGATACACATGTTGGATGAAGGTTGCATGTCTACTAAAGTTTATGCATGGGAGGATAGGTATGATGGTTTAAATGTTGTGATGAAGTGTTGAATTTATAAGTGGAGGTTTGAAATATTTGAATATCATACCTTGATATATTCCATTGACTTGGAACACGGGTATGACCTATAAACTATCCAATGTTTTGAAACTACCATCAATAAGGATCAAAACTTGTAATGTTATAGGTATGATTATAGGTGTCGTTTTGAAGTTGACCCAAGTGATTTTTCTTGTATGGATAATTGTTTTGGCACCTTTTGTTTGTTTGATCTTGGTTGGTAATGTCTCATTAGTTAGGAGCACTATTATGTCATGTTGCATGGTGCTAACTCAGGCTGTATGTTAATGTTGAATTCGTATTGTAATTGTACAATTCCTTTGTAGTACTCGTACAAGGCTAGGATATACTCATTTTGGACAAGAGAGTAGGGCATATAAATTTGCATGTTGCAGACTATTGAAAAAGTATTTTATGACCCTTCTAATGCTTTGGATGATTTCTCATTAGTGATATGTTTTAGTGTGTCATATCATTAGTGCTTCGTTTTAGGATCTTGTCATATCCCTGGCCTTTCTTCTTTATGCCATATTTTAGGAATGGATCTATTTGTTCTTCTATTACTGTATCATCCTATAGTACTTGGAATCTATTAGTGAATGCATCATTGGCATCATGCCCATCCTAGGACTATCTGGTAACAACATGAATACTATTTTCACTGAGAGGGATTTCTAGCCAAATCCCACCTACTTGAGTCCATGACAATAGTAGCCACACTCACTTTCTTGTCATTGGAGGAGTCCCCAAGCATGGGACATGTAGGAGAATGGTGATCCCATATTTAAACAATGGCTTGAATAATGATAAGATCATGGTCTGATCCCTCCTTAGTTTTGAGTATTTTTCTAGGGAAAATTCAAGGAACCAGGCGATGTCATGGATATCATAATCCATCAGTTGCACCTACTCCACATATCATTTCAAATTATCATCCTTGCTAACATGCACCCATTGGTTGAGTACCTCCTCTAGGTAAACTGATTATTTTACCTATAGAATGGGGGTCTTCTCCTTCCTCAACTTTTAGATTCATGGCCCATCATGCCCTTAACTTAATTGGTATTGTACATGGTGGAATTTTTCTCATGGTGGCTTTGTGTAGTACCATCATCCACAAATAATGCATCATGAATCTCCTTAGAATCCCATCCATCACCTATTTATACAACTTCCCTATTATCAAGTGATAATTCGTCACTTGTACCACTAGCTTCCTTTAACAACACTAATCACAATCCTTAGGTGCTAAAATTGAATTGGGGAATTCAATGAGCTCTGTAAACAAGTTTGATATGAATTCCACATGAAAGAGACCTACATCATGTAGTTCATAAACTGTCCCTGTGGTTTAACTATTATGTATCTGGGAGTCTAAGTTGTTGCATTCGGCGAATTTCAGGCCTGAAATTTGAAATTCGTCGAATTTCAAATCAAATCGAATTAATTCGTATAAAATTCGATGAATATCAAAACAAAATTGAACCCGCATATGAATTCAAATTTTTGGCAGAATAAAGTCGACAAATGCGTTGAAATTCAAATATGAAATTTGACGCGGAATTTTTTAAAAAAAATTGGAACCCTAAACGCAGTTTCCACGTGGTTGTTTTTGAACGTTCGCGTAGTTTTTGTATTTCCACTCATGGATTCAGATTTTGGGTTTCGCGCACATGGTTTGGGTTTTTCATTTCCCATTGTATCACTCCTGAGTCCCGACTATATTCATCCCTCCTCTCGACGATGGATGCTATAACACTTACCACTTACGACTACATTGTAGCAGTGATTCAGGGACCAGCAAGGAACTTCCTCCAGCGAGAACTCCTGACGTCGTCCATATATTTTAAAATTTTTAAATTTTGTAGTCTGTCGAATTTATTGTCGAATTTTATCATAGAAATTTTCATTGTCGAATTTTTTTTGAACTTCAAGGTCATCGAACTCGAATTTGAATTTGAACCAGGTGACTTAGCTAGGAATGATGATTGGGCCCACATTTTACTTCCTTGGCTTTACTACCACTTCAAAATCGAACTCTTTGAAATGAAATAACCTTTAGTAGATTTGACCCTCCATTTGAAAGCTATTACTAGACTAGGAGGGCATTATAACCAAGCTTGTTCCTCCCTCCATTAAAGCCTCAAGTATGTTGATAAATTGCAAGAGTATAAGGGGCATGGAGTGAGTTAAACACATTTCCATGGACATTTCAATTTCCACTTATCCCTCGATTCAATTTGGTTGTTCATATTGTATTTCATAGTTGTGATAATCATGGGAGATATTGCAAAAGAATCCCCCTCACCCCTCCCCATTTTGGATCATTTGACCCTAATTCAAAATAGTACCCATGTTTCCCATGGCATCTACTTCATAGTTTAGATGGTGAAGGACATGGTAAAAGGTTATTTGTTAAAAATGGATAAATATTCATTTTTTTCTTTCTACTAGTATGTACAAGCTTGAGGATATCACTTTTGAGAGCTTCCTCATTTGTCAGATAATCACAATGGAATTTCCAATGACCACAATATTTTTCACCTATCTTGCATGAAACGACATGAGACAAAAAAAAAATACATATATTATTCAATGGTTCAATTTTTACAAATCCAAATGGGGTGCACTATTCATCATACCATAGAGAATCAGATATGCAAGTTTGCAGTTTGGTCGAGAATCAGATATGCGAGTTTGTAGTTTGTTCGAGCCTCAGCGTCGAGTGAGGTCCTCCTCTCTTGGAAGGCTAACAAAATATGATGTTGGGGCCGAACATGGGAGTAACCCATCCCCCTTTTCCCGTTCTATCAAGGCCCAAAGGGGAAATAAGTAGTAGCACGAAGAACGTCAAAGATATGAAAGGTAAAATCATAAACCTTCATTCCGTCAAGGCCCAAAGGGGAAATTCAAATAAGCAGGAAGATGTAAATTGGGGAATGCATATATGGGTAGATCCCATATAATTTATACTAGGTGGGAGGGCCAAAATGCTCTCAGAAATATCCTTCTTCTTTGGAAATCAAGCAAAGGGAATATTGTATCTACCCAATTCCCATACCACAAAATTAGGGCGAATTAAACCATAAACCCCGATTTTACCAAATGGCAGGGCGAAGATGCTATCAGAAATTTCCATACTTCTAGAAACTTGGCTAATGGAAGCTTGCCCCTCCAAATTTGAGGTGTGAAATATAAAAAAAATTCCTCTATCCCTCCTTAAAATATGGGCTAATCCTATACACGATTTTTTCCCTAAAATAAATTACGAGCTAATGATATAAGTTTAAAAAAATCACTCCAATACAAAATATTCACCCAATAAAAAATTGGAGGACCCTTAATTTCGCCCATGAGAGAAATTTTGCACCTAAAATCATCTATGCTCATGAGTCTCCTTATTGATTACATGTTTTCCTAACTCCCGATTTTTTTTTCTCTTGAGTTCATCAAGAAAAGAATCATCTCTAAGATAGAGAACTTCATCAAACTGCATAGAGCCTATAACATTAAATTCCCCTTTGTTATTGGTCCTTTTGTTGTTAACTCCATATCATGTTTATCACAGGTTAAGGCAAAACTCAAATACTTTAGTTTTTTAGAAACACAAGGAAGAAAATATGATCCACATCGGATCATATCCAAGAGAAGACAAATGAATAAAAATGCACCTTATGAACATGAAAATGTGGAGGCTTGGATAAACTACTTAATCTAGAAATGTGTATTGATGTGGAAAAACCATTGAAGCAATCCAAACACAACAAGGTCCTCAAAATTTGGCAATTGAAATTCCAAAAGCCATTGTATACAATAAAATAAGCATTTTAGAGACTATGGATATTGATGTTGAACAAACTACTAAAAATAAGATGAAAATTGTTCATACAAAGGAGAATGTAGATTTGGAAGATGAAGGACCCAGAGATCAAGTGAATTTGAACATTGTGGAAAGTGGTACCAGCATTGTAGAAATTGAGGAAAGAAGTCAACTTGAAAGTGAAGGCAACTCAAGAGCCTTTCACAGTCAAAAATATTATTTTGATAAATCACCTAATACAACCTATCATTCTAGGGAAGATCTAGCAAAAAAATATGCTAAAAAGAGAAATGTGGCTTTGGGTGGAATAAGGGATTTGTTTCCTGAAGTGGAAAAAGTTTCTCAACAGAAAGATTCCTTGTTTGTTGTGAGGGATATTGAAAGTAAAACTTTTGATATTGCAATTACAAAGGAGGATAAAGTATCTGAGATTAAAATCAAATATGAGAATATAAGTCCCCCTGACAAAGTGAAATTCCACAAGAAGACCAATGATTTGTTGTATTCTGATTATTTGAGTTTAAGTTTGAAAAATTCAAAGATGACATCCTTGGCTACAAAATTAGAAAGACATCTAAGATAGGAAAAAATATCCAACAAATCTTGGCAAACTCAAATGAAAAGGCTTGAGTCTAATTATCCTCAAGGTGTGAAGTCTTTATTAGATGAAAAAGATAAAATAATTCATAGTTTGAAGAAAAAATTGAAGATGCCTACTACAAAACACCCACAGACAACAAAATTGGTAGCTTTAGAGCAAGAAAAAGAAACATTTCAGAAGGAAGCACTAGATTATAAGGCTAACATTTTGTAGTTGGAAAAGGAAAGGATGGAATAGTCTCAAGAAAAGGTAGAGTTGGTGACTAGATTCATGGTATTAGCCCCTGCTGCAGGAACTAGATTAACCACTGAATACATTGTTCATGCCATGTCACAAATCAGTCTAAAAGAAGGAGAGATCAAAGGGTTAAAGGAAAACATGGATAAACTGGATCAAGAAGTGCGCACAAAGGATGAAAAGATATCCCAAGTTCAAAAGAAAAGGTAGTCTTGCAGGAGAATATTAATAAGTTGAATTCAATATTGAGAGGTAAAAATATGTTGCAAGGAGATAAACATATCATATGGGATTATATAGCTACTGAGGCTTCTAAATTTAGATCATATTTGAATTTTGTACGTGATAAAGATAATATAGCGATCACAACCAGGAATAGATGCACCGTTGTTAATGAAACTTTATCCAAAAAGCCATCTGAATTGGCACAAAATGCCATTAATCTTCTCAACTCAGTTCCTCTTGTAGATCTTCAGAACATTGGGGTAAGAGACAGAACTACATTGATTATCTGGGCCAGAAGGATTAGTACAAAACATTATCTGAAATCAATTTTGAATAAAGCAATAAAGAGGGAACAAAGTGTGCAAATTTTCAAGAATTTATCTGAAGAATTGTTCATAAAGAGTCTACCATCATTCTGGGATGGTAAAGGTAAGTTACATGATCAAAAATAATATAATGCACTGTTGAATAAATCAAGGATGGACCACTCCAAATTTGAAACCCTGGAGAAGGGTTTGAAAGGGTCTACTTTAGTTGATAAATTGAGTACATATTTTGAAATTTTAAATCAGTTTAGGAAAGTCAAACTTGGTCTACCTGTCATGTCTTATGCCACTTGTATTGACTTCGAAATATTAATGAAGGAAATGGTAGATTATGAGATTCCTTTTGAACTGCAATGGAAGGAAATAGTCAGATTGGTTAATACCAAATGTGATTTCTCAGGACCGAGTAAATTATTTCCAGTTGTCGACCAAATGGAATCAAATCAAAAGAAGATACAATCAAATTCAAAGAACAAAGATAAAGGACCAAACTGTAGAAATATTCGCAAATCCCAGATTTTGTGAACTAAAATTTTCTATTTTTAGTGTAATCGGTTCAAACCGAATGGAATCAAATTGTTGTATAAATATTGTAGATTTGTATGTATTCGTGGTTGGCAGAAGCACCAAGGACAAATTTTACTGATCATTGTAACGATTTTTTAATCTCAAAGAATACAAGTGGAGATGTCCAGAGTTTTTTCATACCAAAGATTCATGTGGTGATGACCTGAAGTATGGGTTTCCTTTCATGTATGTTTTTCTAGCTTTCTTTCCCTTCATCTACAACCTTTCATACATTTAAAATTGGATGTTAAAGGGTCTGAAATTCATCTAAATGGTGCTTTAGATTCAAGCAATTTTGAACTTTGTTTTTCTTTCTTAACTCATCAGAATTCATCTCGTTGGTGCTTTGATTGATGTTATATGTTTCTTCTTTCTTACATCTTATCACAACAAATTAAAATACCGAAATTTCATTACCTACCTTTCCTTTTCTTCCTTGAGAACTCTACCTACCAAAAATTGTTTCAATTGTTTTCAGAGTTGACTCCATTGCCCAACAGGTTCCTTTCCTTCTTGCCATCAAACCCCATAAATTTTAATCAAATAAAAACCTATCCATTAATCCTTTATAGAAGATCCATCTTCCAAGATACCAAGTGACAAGAGAGATCCCTTTCTGAACTGAAAGGGCTAGTTTTCAATTCTGAAGTGGTTTTGTGGTTACCTTTGTAAGTTGTCCCCTCAGCCTAGGAAATTTACTTAGTGCTAACAAGTTGGCCCTCCAAAGGCCTCCTCCTTGTGCACTAGGGTATTCTCCATCAAGTTAAGACTTATCCTCATCCAAAAGTGCCAAGTGTCAATCAAGTCAACACCACCACCACAAAACCATAGCCCAAACAAAACATCAAGCCTCCAAATGCAATTCTCTAGCCTCCAAAGAAAAACCGTTGGGGAGTTGAATGGATAGGAGAGGTCCTATAGGGTGTCTCTAAAGCCTCCAAAGGCTACAATAATCATTCGGTGTGTGGACCATGACATCCAACCTATGGGATTCTTTCCCTAATGAAGGCTCAAGCTGGGCTTTTTTCTCCAAAATGTCCATCAACAAGGTCATGCAAAGACAAACAAGTGCGCCCTCTAAGTATCTCAAGTCAAAGAATTATGTCAAGTAAAATAACATTTAATATAAGATCCATCCAAGCAAGTACATCAAAAACTACCTCATCAAATTAAACAAGTGCTCAAATACCCTATGCAATTTTTAAGTATTGGAGGGTTGACAAGGTGACCTATTGAGTGATTCATTCCTCAAGTCAAGGAGTGTTTCCCATGTGGAACCCTCTCTAATCCATGTGGATAAAATGAAGTGGATGGACGAAATACTTCATTTCATGGGGTTCATGACATACAAGGGTCCAAAGTGTCTCATTTATGGGTGCCTTCATAGAGGATGTGTTGCACCTTTGTTTTCAATGCATCCTTTTTCGAAGACCAGTTATTGCCATTAATTAATTAAGGTCCAGAATGAATGGGTACTCCCTATGGGTAAAATAAAGATTGGGGTGCAGTACAACAGTCTCACTTGAAGGGTGAGGTACACATAGTGACATAGGGGTAAAATCAAGCTTGTAACGCACTTGTGTAGATCCCTCAACAAGTGGGACACTATGTGTGTGTGTGTGTGTTTGTTTTTGTAGGTCTTTGGTTTTTTAGGAGAAATATTTTATTATTATAGAGACCTCTTTGAGTGAGCATCTGGAAGGTTGTGATTTGGATTTTTATTTTTCTATCTACATTCCCTTTGGTCCTTCAACCCCTTCTTCCCATGAAATGAGGGACAGTCCCTTCTTGGGTCAGTCCACATGAAAATCCCAAAAGATAGAGAGATGAGAGGATGAAGTGTGTAAAATGATAAGTATTAATTGGAATGGAACGATGACTTGTCAAGGGGACCTCCCATTAGAAAACACATCCCTAAGGGTGACCACTTACTATGGCACAATGTCAAACACCAAGGTGAAACAAGGAAAAGAGTATAATTTCCAAGAAAACGTTACATAATAAAAAGAAGTTCAAAATGAAACATACTTAAATGTCTTTAATATTAAAGTGACACTTACCACAATACCTGACTTGTACCTCATGGAGCAAGACCCATTGTCTTCCAAAAGAAATTTGATGAGGTGAGTGTCATCATGATGAACTGAGGTGGTGTGGTGATGATCCAAGTATTTGTCTGTGCATGTGGACGTTGTTAGCCATACGTCTCACGGTATGAACTTGAGGGCCTTGAGACATCATCTCCTTAGTCATCTCTAGGAAATGGGGATAACATATGGCTCCTACTTAGGGACATGTGCTCGTTGTAGAGTTCATGAGAACCTCAGCATCTCCTAGTTAGACATGTTCCTACAATAAAACATAAAACCATAAAATCTAGGGTGGCTTTACTCACCCTTTGTCCATATAATCAAAACAAAAATTCCAAAATTGACAACTAATCTAGAAAATAAATTTTTGCACTTTTTTCAAAAATTTATAAACTAAACATGTAATATGATGAAAGTACTATGCAAGTAGAGAAAAATGAAAATCAAATATGAAATGAAACTAAGCTACCATGAGAAATCAAGATGAAAATGAAAGAAAGAAAGATGACCTACCTACTTCATGGGGCCTGGGGGGCCTAAAAATTAGGTCCTGAAAATGTAAGGTGAAGTCGTACAACCAGTGTAACCACCTGCTCAGTATTTCCTCAAGGTATATCCCCATGTGCTTAATCATGTAGTACAACAAAGATAATTTAAGCACATAATGATCATGAGCATAAATAGACATATAATTAATCATGAAATGAAACTCATGGAGATGGTCAGAATGGAGGAAATATTGTTGGAAAGAGAAACCAAAATCCCAATCAATCCATTGTTGAAGAGAGATATACCATATATATATGATGGATCATCTATATGACTAAAATTGACCATCTCCTTGTCTTTGTGTGTAGCAAGAATAGAAGTCAGGACGTCTTCAAGTGGATCTTCAACATGATGCATTTCATGGAATTCTTCTTCATCATTGAAATCATATGTATATGTGATCATGGCATATAAGTAATTTACTCTATGATACGTTTCAATAAGATCCAGCATCATTAAATCAATAGGACTTTCTTCAATGATTTCTTCATCCGCAAGGGATTTTTCTTTATCTTCGCTTAAAATGTCACTGCTCCTTGACTGTTGAGAGGAGATGAGGTATCCCAAGAAAACCTGATGATTTTCCAAGCAAGAGGAAATGGGGTAAGGGAAAACCTTAGGTCTAGACAAAAAATCCTCTCCTAGATGTAGAAAATGTCGCTTCTTTATCAGCAAATCCCTGCCAAAAGTATCAGTATGAAAATACTTTTGTTTGGTAGTGTGAACCTCGGACTTTTCTGGGTTGGCCATGACCTAGTTTCTATCAAAGTCTGAGCACAATTTTGGTTGGGAATCTTCATAGAACAAGCCTGGGTCACTGAAATAATACTCATCGCAACTCTCAAGGGATGGTTGAGAATCATCATGAGCATATTCCGACAAGTTATATTCAAAAGGATAGAATAATTCTATAATCATATCATCATTGGGATGCTAAACATTTGAATCGTATGCGCACGAAGACCAGTCCTCTTAAGATGACCACTCAACCCCTTTTGATTGAGAGCTACCTTCAATGTTGGAAATGGTATCTCTATCGATAATGAAGCAACCCACATCCCATCTATGTCTCCCAACCTATATGAAATCATCAATGTGTAGATAAACCATGTCAAAGAGGCCTTTCAAAAAATAATTTTCATAATTGGGACTAATCACTTCTTCATCTTCATGTGCAAGAGGAAAGCAAGGTTGAACGACTTCATCTTCATCAAGTGGGAGCATGGACACCAATGTCTCCTTCTACTCATTTGGATGTTGCACTTCATCAAGGTATTCTTTTACTTGGAAACTTTCTTCATGGATATTTTCTTTAATCAAGTATTTATCTCTAACAAGTTTGCATAGTTCTTCAGGCATGAAGAGTGATTCATTGTCATTTGGGAAGTTTTCTCGGTACCCATACTTCTCAGTCACAATGTTGTACAATGATTTTACTCCATAATATGCAATGGAAACCTCCCATGTTGAGTTTATGGTAGGATTTTATTCATAATTTTGGAGGATAGCATCATATTCTTCTTCTCTATGTTCAGAAAACGTGACCAGAAAGTCTTTATCGGGACAAAACTTATCAGTTGTTCACAAAACTTGTAGTCTTCTTCTATGCTTTCCTTGAGGCACTCGAAACTTTCCTCATTACTGTCATCAACTTCTTCTCTTTCGACTGTTGTTTCAACAAACTTTGGAAAAAGGAATTTATCTTAAACCTTCAATAGGATCAAGGTCAAAACCTTCCATTGAAAAACCATCCTCCAGGTCCTGAATTGTCTCTTCAATACTTTGAGATTTCGGTCCCCAATGTTTAAGGAACTCTCTTATGAGGATCGTTAAAGAAGATATACTTCTTGGCTTGCAAGAATTCTTGATCCAGTCCCTTTGTTCACTTCCCAAGGACAACAAAAACAACCACAGACATACATCCGCATGTTGTGCATTCTTATAGTAGATGAATCTAGTAAACTCAACAATGTGTGCTACAACCGAACATGGATTACCATCGAAATTATCAATAGTTTCAGCATCCAGTGCCTTGTATGCTTCATGAAAGTGCCACAAATCCATATTTCCATCACTTGTGATATCACTTCAATGGATTCACCAGATGATACTAATGCTCATCAAAATTCATAAGGGAACTTCCCTCAAATGGAGTCTCCAAATGAGCTTGAAGAAAATCTCACCAAGGAGGGAAGGGGATTTTTCTTCCAATGGAGTCGCCAGGAAAGCTAGGGATAAAGGATCTGGGATGGAATCTTGCAGAGTGTCATTAGGGCATGAAAGAGGATTAAAAATCCTCCCCAGGAACGACGCCAAAATGTTATCACACAAATTGTAGGTTGTGAAAATCCCAACCCAATCCACAATATGGAGAGAACTATGGGAGAGTCTACCCATTGTCACCTTAGACAAACCCTCCCCTCTCTTTAGTGAAGGAGAAATCCTACACAAGGGGGGAATCTTGGGTGACCCTAGGGGGAAATGAGATGGAAAGTGAGGTTATGGAAGATGGTTCCCCTATAGGTCAAACATATAATTGGAATGTGTCTTTTGAATGAGTCTTGGAGATAGTAAATGGTTGACAAGTGCTTGAGTGCCTGCAGAAGATAGTTGTACCTGCCCGAGACACAAGAAAAGACAAGTATACAAGCCAAGATATCCAATGGAAAATCAAGTGAAGCTTTCTGTCCTATATAGAATCAGTAAAAAATGATACAAATCAACAAGTAAATTATAATCAAAGATGTTAAACAAGTCACTGAAAGTCTATTTAAAGATGCAAGAGATAAGCTATGAATGACTAGTATAACCCAAGTGAGATAGAGAAAGACTTTCGCAACAATATAGGGTTGTTCAAAGATGTTATTGCAGAGATATTATAACATCCTTATGGCTGTATAAAAATATTTCTATAGCCAAAAACTCCAACCACCAAAAATCACAACTAAACCACCCAAAACATGTTAAATGAAAAGTAGATTATTATGGCATCTTTCTAGCAAATCATGACCGTTGAAAAGAGAGAAAAAGTAAAGGTAAAAGTTTGAGAGAAATTTTTTGCATCCCTAATAGTTGTAGCTTTAATATTATAACAACAATAAGATATCCTTGGCCAAAGAGGACGCCATAGTGGCTCAAGCAAGCTAGTAATGCATAGATTGATTCCACTTCAAACAATTTGAAAATCTCATAAAATCATGTTACCCAATGCAAGAAATTTATTTATAGAATGAAAAATTCATATTAGTGCCTTTGATATATTGGGTAGTTGGAGTATTGAATGTGATAATTACACCCACAATATCCCTAGGGGTTTAATCCCTTTTACTCCCTAGGGAATCCAAATCAAACTAAGATAAATCTAGGAGGGTGTACACCCTTGTACTCCTCCTAGCAACCTTACCAAAAATGACTTATCAAACAACAAATGAGATGAAAATTGGTGGAGGGTGTATGTACTTATACTCATCCTAGGGTTTCAAACAAGAATATCATGGAACAAGAAGAAAGTACCAATAAATGCCTAAATTTCCTTACCAAATCCACAAGATGCAATATCAAACCCTAGTTCACCAAACCATATCCATTCATAAGCAAGAGAAGAAGTCTCTAAGAGGTGTGCACCACTTATATCCACAATACACCAAGATAAATCACCACAAGACATTCTCACAATGGGAGAGCTATGATTCAAATGAAAAGGGTTTAATCCCTATTTATACTAAACCTCTAAGATGGAGTTTGTCCACTTAACAAGGGTAAACCACAAAATAAGGGAGACAGTTCCCTTCATTTTTCCCCTTTACAAAGTAATATTATTTTCATAAAAAAAACCCTTAAAAGCATGATGTTACCCCTTTTAGGGAAATGTTTTGGCACTTTCACCAATTCGTTGAGCTGGGAGATGAAACATTGGGCCTCCAAAATCCTCCTCCCTGTGCGCTAGGGTCTTCTCCATCAAGCTAAGACTTCTCCTCATCAAAAAGTGACAAGTGTCAATCAATTCAACACCACCACCAGAAAACCCTACCCCCCAAAAAATTTCAAGCCTCCAAATGTAGTGTTCTAGCCTCCAAAGCTAAATTGTTGGGTTGTTGAAGGGATAGGATAGATCCTCTAAGGTGTCTCTCAAGCCTCCAAAGGCTAAAATCAATATCTGGTGTGTAGGCCATGGCATCCAACCCGTGGGATTCTTTCCCCAATGAAGGCCTAAGTTGGGCTTGTTCCTCCAAAACATCCATCAACAAGGTCCTGCAAAGACAAACAAGTGTGCCCTCCAAGGCTCTCAAGTCAAAGCATAATGGAAAGTAACAGCACATTTAATATAATATTTATCCAAGCATGTACATAAAAAACTACCTCATTAAATTAAACAAATGCTCGAAGACCCTGTGCAATTTTCCAATTTTAGGTATGGGAGGGTTGACAAGGTGACCTATTGAGTGATTCATTCCTCAAGTCAAGGAGTGTTTCCTAGGTGGACCCCTCTCTAATCCATCTAGATAAAATGAATTGTATGGGGGTAATACTTTTGGGAATGGGGTTCATGAAATAAAAGGGTTTGTAGTGTCTCATTTATGGGTGCCTTCATAGAGGGAGTTATGCACCTTCATTTTCAATGCATCCTTTTTCCAAGCCCAGTTATTGCCATTAATTAATTAAGGTCAAGAACGACTAGGTACTCCCTATGGGTAAAATAAATCTTAGGAGATAGTACCATAGTGTCACTTGAAGGGAGAGGTACACAGAGTGCCATAGGGGTAAAATCAAGCTTGTAACACACTTGTGTAGATCCCTTAACAAGTGCGACATTATATATATGTGTGTGTGTGTGTGTGTATTTTCTTTTGTGTGTCTTTGATTTTTAGGATAAACATTTAATTGTTCTCAAGACCTCTTTGGGTGAGCATATGGAAGGTTATGATTTGGATTTTATCTTTTTCCATCTACATTCCCTCGAGGCCTTTAGTGCCTTCTTCCCATGAAATGAGGGATAATCCCTTCTTGGGTCAGTACACCCGAAAATCCCAAAAGATAGGGATATGAGAGGATGAAGTTTGCAAAATGATAAGTATAATCAGGAATGGGAGGACAACTTGACAATGGGACCTCCCAATAGAAAACCCATCCCTAAGGGTGACCACTTACTAGGGCACAATGTCAACCACCAAGGTGAAACAAAGAAAAGAGAATAATTTACATGTAGACGTTACATAATTAAAAGAAGTTCAAAATGAAACATACTCAAATGTCTCAAATATTAAAGTGACGCTTACCACAATACCTAACTTGAACCTCATGGAGCAAAACCCATTGTCTTCTAGAATCAAGATGATGTGGTGAATGGAATCATGGTGAACTGAGGTGGTGTGGTGGTGATGCGGGACTCTATCTGTGCATGTGGAAGTTGTCATCCATACGTCTCTCAGTACTCCATATATACAACATGAGGGCCTCAAGACATAATCTTCTTATTTATCCCTAGGAAATGGGGATAACAGGCATCATACACAGATCACGAAAAAAAACTTGAATGCAATAGAAGTTGTACCAAATTTAAAAAATATCAATATTTTATTAATAAACTTAACTTCTCGGGCAAAGTGATAGAAAAAGGGTAAAATCATGAATCTGGGTGTCTATTTTCCTTGTCTTTTAGGAAAATAAAATATATTTTCAAAAAAAATTCAACTTCTGGTAAACAAAAGTATTTCTTTATTTATAATTTCACTTTACAGTAAAAAAGAAACTTGTCATGAATTTTGTTAGCTTTCTATTGAATTTTTTTTGAATTTTTTTTATTGACATTTGATATGTGAATTTAGTGATTGTTTGAGAGTATGTTCCCTAAAAATGAAGGGATTGATAATGAGTTATTTTTTTAGAAACAACTGTACCCATTGTTAAACTTGTGTTTATGAAAAATTAAATATGTTGCAACAAGTCGAACAAACTCTATTAAAGTATGACTACAATTTTGAATTTAACAGATGAATATTGTAATTTCTACAATTTTTTAATCTGACCAATCTGAAAAAGTTGCAGATTTTAAACATGTTTAGTGAGACTCCATGTATGTTCTTTAATTTTTATTTAAAAGTAAAATATATAAATACCCTTTTTAAGAGGAAAGTGAAAGTTTTCGTTATATAATTTTTTCATAATTTTCAACTGTGTATTATTGCATATATTGATTTTTCATTTCACTGAATCATTATGTCATCTGGAAAAAAAATTGCACACATTTTTTCATAAAATTAATTAAAAATACTAAAAAACAATTAAATTGAATACAAATTGTATCAAACGAAAGTCCATTCAATTCTGAAAATGTTGGTATTACTTCCAAAACCAAACTCGCAATATTTGAAGGAGTCTGCTCCTACAAAAGTTGGACTAAGCTGAAGAGAAGTGACATTTTTTTGAATAGTGCCATAGTTACAGGTTTTCATCCTAAATAGTGTCATAGTTACAGGTTTTCAGCCAAACTAATAGTTCGGCCAAAAGTTAGTTTTCATGGAAAATTGTTGTTATATTTAAAATTTGTATTATATTTTTATGGTTGCCATTAGATTTAACTTTCGGCTGAAAAAAGAGTTCGACCAAAAAAATTAAGAGTTTGGCCAAAAACATGTCATATGAAATTTCCGTGATCTGATTCTCACAAAAGTGTTAACCAGAGTCACAATTTTACCCAAAACATTTTGAAATACAATAGAAAATCACAATAACTTGGAGTAATTAAATATTGCTACAGATGTAATGAGTGAATCTTAAAATATTGCCAAAATACAACTCATGATTCTCTTTTTGATTTTATGGGTTGTTCTCTGTGATGTTCACTCTTCAAGGATGGCACATTGTCGCTCTGTAGAAAATTAACAATCCCTTGGTCCTCCTTTTCCTTCATCTTTGTACTCTCTCTTCTTCATAACAAATTCCCACAAATTTCTTCAAGGAAACGAATATACCCAAATGCCAATTGTACTCGTTGTCATCTCCTTTAGCTTGCTTGAGTTGATGACGAGACACCCTGCAAAGGAGGGGGCTCTTTGTTTATAAGATGGCAATATACTTCCATTATTTTCCTGTTGGATAGGTAAAATTCAGCATTTTCCTTGTTGTCAAATCTAATTGAGTATGTTGATCATAGGATGGGCAAGGGAGCCTTTAGCGTACCATTTTTAGTTCTGATAACAATTCAAAATATTTTGATAGCCTTTCAACTATAACCTATCCTTTTAGCGGTCCTTCCATATATTGAAATTTTTGTACATAATTTCTTTGATGAAGCATCAATGCATTATAAACCTCTTCAGAAGAAAAAAAATTACCATTTCATCCCAAAATGATGGTATTCCTTTTTGAATTATAGATCTGAATTTATTTCTAAATAATTGACCACCCTTGGAAATTTCATTGCACAAATTTTGAGCTTTGTGGACCAATTTCTTCTTTCTAAGTAATCTGGTGGAATCCATTATCAATGTAGTTCTGTCATTAACCCCTAATGTCTTCAAATCATCCCAAGATCTTGTATTTAAGAATTTAATAATATTATCAACAACTAGAAGCTTATCACCCAATTTAGTCCAAATTTTATCTATGCTTCGTTGAACACGGCAAGACAAAGATTCTTCATCTTATAGCACTATAAAATACTTCCTTGCCTGGGATATTGCTGCAATCATCTGGTCCCACAGTATATGTTTAGATCCAATTAAATATCTCTTACCAATCAATTTAATGTTATCTTGGTACAAATCCTTCTGTAGCTTTGTCTTGGTCTTGTGAACTTCACTAATGAACAACTCTCTTTTCTTTAATCTAGTCATGAAGAATAACAACGTGTTCTCCTTGTCTTGAAACAATTATCTTGAGTTGTTCTACTTCTACCTCCTTAAAATTTAACTATGATAGAGTTTTATCCAACACTTCTAAAGTATATTCTGGTGCTACCTCTTATGGCACTTGAGATGAAGGAGGAGGTTTTACTGTTGTGACTTCTTGTTTCTCTTTTTCCAATCTCACAATAAAGACCTCATACTAGTTTACGTTTTCATTTCGTTCCATCACATGCTCGACCAATTTTTCTTTTTCTTGTTGAACCACCATTATATCCTTGGTTTGTACATGTTCTATGGATGGCATCTTATGCTTTTCTTTCAGAACATGTATCTCTACATCCTTTTCCTTCAGAAGAGATTCAACAGGTTTAGGATCATTCGGGTTTGCACCTAGAGCAATGATATTTTCCTATAGGTATTTTATTTTAAGTTCGTTTTCCTTATTTGACCATTTTTGGTTTTTCAATTGATTCACAACTTTCCTAACCATTGTCTCCATCTTATTCTTATTGGCAGTATTTTTTAACAAGTCACTAAAAACCATCTCTCTTATCTTCCTGTGTAGATCAATTTTGTCAGTAGGATGAATATTATGTAATTTTTATATCATATGGGTAGCTTTATAATCATCAATTGACTTAATCTTTTCTGAGTTTGTCTCAAGAATAGAAATTTTAATAACCCTCCTTCAAATCAACAACAAAGAGTAATTTGGGTTGTGGTTGGCCATTTTTCCATGTCTGAAGGTAGATTTTCTTGTTGAATTGAAAATTTTGTATCTTGGTATCCCTGAAATGTTTTAATAGATCTACTTTAGGATTTCATTCACCTCCCATAGATGATTTCCCTATTTGTTTAATTTCTTTTCTAGAAACCAAAGCTAAAGGAAAATGAGCTAAAGAGAAAACCTCTTTAACCATAGGTTACTCAGAGGTTTGCTCTAGTGAGACGATTTCATCTGAATTCACATCCTACACTGATGTCTCTTCAATTCTTGACATTATACTTTTGGTTCATGTGATTGTAGTTCCTCCACATCCATTTCACTAGTGGTTTCACTTTCCGCTCTTTTGTTGTTATTCTCCACCTTTTGAGGAGTCTCAATTGTACATTGTTGAACAACCTGTTCTACAATAACTTCTTGAAAAGTTCCTACTTTCTCAAAACTCACATCAACATGGACCTGAAACTATTGTTGATTTTATTCTATCAAATTTAATTTGTTGTTGAGGGCCTCCCTTCACTAAGTCTGAAACTTGACCCCAACTATCCATGCTTGCTAATTTTGGCAGCTCAAGGTTGGGTTGATGCAAGTAGGGGCCCAAATCCAATTGAATTATCTTCTTTTAAATGATTTGATATGGGTCATATTTCCAAGGTTTTACATTATTCAAATCCAATGAATCCAACATTCTCTGAACAACATTATGAGTTTCTCTTGATCTCATAATAAAAGGACCAGCATCTTGTGGAAGCCTAAAAGTGATCTTTCTATTTGTAGAAGAAAAATTAATTTGATATGAATTGAATCGCTGGCATATATACTTCGAAGAAAATTTTAGGGAGTTAAATAGACAAGTAACATGTAAGGCGGCAACTCAGAACCATACACGCTTGTAATTGTACAATCCACATACAGGTACTAGTCTCCCACTCTTGTTTGTGGGATCAATTGTAGTAAAATCATGCATTCAGGGTGAATTTTGGGAGGAATATCTCCAAAAAAAAATGATATGAACAATGTACATAATTTTTTCAACAAATCTAGTAAATCCCTCATTTTTAGCATGCTCCCTCACTAAAGGTGTACATTTAGTCACAGAAGAATGGTTACCTAGATCATCCTATGTTTTTGTTTCAATATGCTTGAAATTGAAAGACTGAAAATATAAAATGAGGTATACCAAATGTGACTGGTATCTAAAATACCTTGTTGATTTGAAATTCTTGAACTACAAATGAATTTCATTTGCTAGGTACTTTGCATAATTGAATTTCACCAAAGGAGTATCATGTG